>ML388665.1:0-26615 GCA_005239525.1 Nicotiana knightiana
AGCCGCAGACATTTTAAACAGAGTCAAAATTTCCTCGGTTTGGGATTTTAATAAATAAATAGTGTCCCGGAACACCGTAAAAAAATCCGGGTGGCTACTTTGAAACCAATAAATAAATCCCAAATCCGCATAATGTCACTTAAATTGGAAAAAACTCCCGTATCCAACCCTTGTCGAAAAAGAGGAGGTGTGACAAGAGTCACAACTTACGAGCATCTAGGATTTTCTACAAACAGAGTCTGAAAGAAATACAACTGTTTTGAACGAAAAGAAACAGTAAAATAGGAAAATAGAAGGGGAATTCAAGGTCTGTGGATGACAGTAGATCTACCTCGAGTCTCCAATGAGAATATCCAAGCTGAAACGCCTCACGGACAGCTGGGACCAATGCCAAAATCTGCACAAGAAGCACAGAGTGTAGTATGAGTACAATCGACCCCATGTACTCTGTAAGTGTCGAGCCTAACCTCGATGAAGTCGTGAAGAGGATAATGCATGTCACTTACACTACAACCTATACGCAATGTATAATAACGACAAAGAAGGAAATGCAGAATGAAATAAGGCAGTCAATTGAAAATAATAGCTACAACCTCAAGAAATAAGCCAGTGACGTTCAAAATTACCAATCCTTAGAGATCAGATGAAAATACCGAAAACCAACATAGCTCAAGGAAATAGAAACACATATGTTGTTGCAGCGCGCAACCCGATTCCACCATATAATAATATCAGTATCATAATTCACCCTTATTTTACCGTAACTGTCCACCCTTACTCCACCTGTTGCGGCGTGCAACCCGATCCCACCTTATAACAATATCAATATCATAGTTCACCTTATTCCACCATATCTATCCACCCTTATTTCACCTGTTGCGGCGTGCAACTCGATCCCACCATATCAGTACGAAATACTCAGTGTGCAGAGTCAAATTAACAATTCAAATCACGAAAACCTTTACGATCAATAAATACAAAACTGAACCAAAAAGAAAACCTTGTACAACATAGGAATCTACATAAGTAATACTACACAATAAGACCGGTCCAGAAATTGACAATTAAAAGGTGCAAGTAAGTCAGTTTAAGCAATTAGCAGGGAATCATGAAACTATGAAAAGAACTTACATCATTAACAGGAGAAGATGTTGATTAACAGGTAGCAAGTAAGCATGGAAAGCATTTAGGGCATATAACATTTAAGGTAGGGAAGGAGATAATTAAATAACAACGAAAAATCAGGGAAAATAAGAAATTCGGCAGCGTATAAGCACTTGTCACATCGCATATACGTCATTCACATGGAATTCACATAGAACATAGTCTGAGGGTTCCTAATTCCCTCAAGTCAAGGTTAGACTCAACACTTACCTTGCTCCAAAGATCACCCAAAGCTCAACAACAGCCTTGCCTTTCAAACAAGCCTCCGAACCAATAATATCTAGCGAATAACCAACCAAATAATTCAAAACATGCCTTAGGAATTACCCATGATTGCAAAAGATTCAATTTAGGTAATTATTGAAAAAGTTAACTTCCGGACCGGCTTGGTCCAAACCCGAAATTCGGACCAAAACCCCATTACCCATTCACCCTGAGCCCGATTATGTAATTTATTTTGGAATCCGACCTCAATTTGAGGTCTAAATTCTAATTTTAAAAAAATCCCTAATTCTACCCAAATCCCCAATTTTCACCATGAAAACACTAGATTTTAAGTTGAAATTTTATGAAATGTAATGAAAGATTGAAAGAAAATAGGTTAGAATCACTTACCAGTGAATTGGGGAAGAAGAGTTCTTTGAAAAATCGCCTCTAGGATTTTCTAATTTTGAAAATTTGAAGACTGAACCAAAATCCGGTCAAGTTCAGAATTTACCCAGCTGCAGGTGTCGCAATTGCAACCTGGGGTTCACAATTGCAAACCCTGCAAATGCGAGAAGCTCTTCGCCATTGCGAAGTCTCAACATTCTTGCTGCCTTCGCAAATGCAAACCTTAGGGGATCGCAATTGCGACCCCACTCTTCGCAAATGCGAAAAATCTACCCCAGCCCACTGCTCCCAAATGCGATGGTTTTTTCGCAAATACGAAGTATGCAGACCTGATGCGCCAACAGTTCATTTAAGTTCAAAAACACTCCATAGCCTATCTGAAACTCACCCAAGCCCTCGAGGCTCTAAACCAAATATGCACACAAGTCTAAAAAATCATATGAACTTGCTCGCGCGATAAAATCTCCAAAATTATACCTACAACTACGAATTGAGCATCAAATCAAAGGTAACTTTCAAGAAAACTAATGAACTTCTATTTCAACAACCGGACGTCCGAATCATGTCAAACTAACTCCGTTTCTGACCAAATTTGACAAACAAGTCATAAATATAGCAATGAACCTATACCAGGTTTCGAAACTAAAATATAGACCCGGTATCAACAAACTCAAATGTTGGTCAATTTTTTAAAATCATTAAACCTTTAGACTTTCAATTTTCGACAAAAATCAATAACTCGAGCTAGGGACCTTCAAATTCGACTCCGGGCATACACCAAGGTCCCAAATCACGATCCGTTTGCTCAAAACGTTGACCGAAGTCAACTCAAATGAATATTTAAAGCAAATTTCATATTTTATCAGTTTTTACTATAAAAGCCTTCCAAAAAAATATGCGCAAGTAAATCGAGAAAGACTTAAAGAAGCTATTAGAAATTTCGAAATACAGAATTAAGTTATAAATCTCTATATGATCTATCGGTTCATCACAATAAAACTGAAACTCGTTGCATAAATATACAAACTTTAAAATCACCCAAATTGAATGTTCAAGTACAACGGAAAAGTTCATAAACTAGAGTTGTAACTCTTTGTTAATATAGCTTTAATTTTTGTTTCAAGCTATAGTTATTAAATGTTGGTTGGGAGAGAATTGAATTGAGTTTTGTCGTTTAGATAATAAATTAATCAGCATTTGACATTTTCTGATAGGTCTCCTTCTTAGGTTATAGAAACACGTACTCCCATTCCATATATTCCCGTTAGACGTCGCCATCTTAATCTGTAGTGATAAGGATATCAATGAGCCAAGAACAATTTAGAACTCCTACATTATGAACCTAGTATAGTAGTAGGTTACGAGCATTAAGCAATTCAATTATGGTGGTATTAAATTATGTATTTTTACCATTGCGAACTGTATTTCTTCTTCCGAAAGTACTTTCAAGTTCCCCCCTAATGGATTTGAGTGATATGCATTGTTAGTGTAAGGACTTTTTACACCATCAAGTCATATTTATGTGCAGTATCAGATAGCATATCTTATTTTTACAATCACCGAGTTATAATTGTTGGGCAGATTCCTATTGAACAGCTTCTGATTAGATGGTAAGTTATATATTGAGTCTACTGTGACCGATCGCCAATAAGTGAATTCATAATAGCCGAGTAGTGATTTAGATACCGAGTCTAGTATGGCCAAGAGCCTATGAGCGAGTCTACTATGGCCGAGTAGTTACATCTACCGAGCCTTATACAGCCGGATAGCTATTTTACTTACTATATTGAGAGAGTTGAGTCAGTACCAATAGGTAAGTATATCTTCAGATCATCTTTGACTCCAGTTACTTTCAGTTATTATATTATCAGTTCAGTTTCAGCCTTTAGTTACTCTATTGTCTTATATACTCGGTACATTATTTCGTTTTGACGTCCCTTTTGTCGGGACACTGCATTTCATACTTGCAAAATATGATAGACAGCCGGATAGACCTCCCAATAGACAGATCCAGACATCAGCTTGATTGGTAAGCTCCATTCCCCCAGAGTTACCAGGTCTAGACTTTGGAGTCCATTTTGTATATACAAACTTGATGGGTAAGTCGAGACCCTATCCTAACTATGATACAATTCTATTATTTCTAGAGTCTTGTAAACGAGTCATGTACATTTTATATGTCAGTATTATGGCTTTGCCAGCCCTGTGTACATGTTCAGTTTGGTATTGCTTGTTGTATACTTTTAAGGCAGCCTCGCCGACCTGCACAATTAAGTATATGAGCTTTTATGTTTAGACGTTATTTTCATATAATTCATAATACGGCCTCGTCGGCCTTGATTGATATTGTCAGTTTGCAGGTAGGCATCGTCGACATAAGTTGAGGCTTATCCCTTCAGAATTCATAGTTATAGAGTGGTACGCTGGGTCATGCATTGGTGCCGGCCACGCTTCCATAGGTTTGGGGCGTGACACTTATTTTTCAGACCGTAAATTTCATGTAATAGGGATTTTAAAAAAGGCTTATATATAAACATCCTTTGAATGAGTTGGTAATGTAGAAAATTATTTACTTGAGAATGCATATAACTTACATTTTTTTCTAATTACCCTCACTTTCCGAGAAATTAGTATTGTGGTTTCAATATGTAGTAGTATATCTAAGAAACTTCAACGAAAGAAATTAGAAGTAAATTACTGATAAAGATAAGGGTGACTTCTATTCGCAGCCCCTACCAAATGGTCCATTCACCAAACCACATATATCGCCCAACTTTTGATTTCAAACTACAAGTATAAACACTGATTATACTTAAATAGCAATTATATATATTATTTCTTTTTTCATATAATATTTATGTTGAGTCACCCATATTGGCTAAGGAATGAGTGACTTGGCCTTTTTATATTGTTTGAACAATTTTTACTTCATGAGCTAGCTTTTGATATTGTATTACACCAAAATTCTATTATTTTTAATCAATTTATGCATGTATGTTCAACTAGAAATTTTCGGTATGACTGACGCAACGTGGCCTAGGGTGCATTCACCCGCAATCAGCTATTTTTCGGTCATGTAATTTACAACAACAACAACAACAACTACCCAGTAAAGTCCCACAAAGTAGGGTCTGGGGAGAGTAATGCGTACGTAGACCTTACACCTACCCCGATAGGGCAGAGAGACTGTTTCCAATAGACCCTCAGCTTAGGAAGACGAAAATAAAAACAGGAAAAGACAATCCATTAGTAACTCCAGCAGAAACGGTAGAAATAGTAACATAAGCATAGAAACCATAAGATAAATGACATGCAATAACATTAGCCAATATCTAAGGCCCGAGGCTAAGATAAACAACAAGGATAGTGTGAGCTAAACATAAACCGCAAGCCGTCTAAGATCAACCCTATCCAACCCCCACCCCACCCTGAGTATAAAGTAGGGAAAGCTGTATTACCCCTAGCCTACAACCCTGATGCTTGACCTCCAGACCTTCCTATCAACGGCCATGTCCTCGGAAATCTGCAGTCTAGCCATGTCCTGCCTGATCACCTATCCCCAATACTTCTTAGGCAGCCCTCTACCTCTTCTCGTACCCACCACCGCCAACCGCTCATACCTCCTCATCGCAGGATCTAGGCTTATCTTCCGCACGTGCCCGAACCATCTGAGCCTCGCTTCCCACATCTTATCATCCACAGGGGGTCACGTCCACCTTCTCCCGAATATCTTCATTCCTAATCCTGTCTATTCTAGTGTCACGGCCCGAAATCCCACCTTCGTCCATGATGGCGTCTAAGGTTAAACCCGCTAGACAAGACAACGTGTGCAGTTGAACTAACACGATAACACCGAATTAACAGAATAAACTAAAAACAGTTCACCATTCTTAACAGCGGAAATAGATAAAGTTTCAAAACTAAGTAACATAATACAACGTCGCAATAATTCCCCAAAACCTGGAGTCACAAACTCACGAACTGTCTATAGGAGTGCTAAATACAAAGTTTGAACGGAATTACATGACTGTCTCTAAGAACTAGAGGAAAGACAAGACAAAAATACAGGAACTAGGGATAGGAGAGACGCCACGGCCCACGAACGACAGCGGTATACCTTGAAGCCTCTGGAGTGGACTGAAGGTGACTCCCTCAACGCTGTCCACTAGGTCCGAGTGCGGGATCTGCACAACAATAAGATGTGCAGTGTAGCATCAGTACAACCGACCCCATGTACTGAGTAAGTGCCGAGCCTAACCTCGGCCGAAGTAGTGACGAGGCTAGACTTGAAAACAAACGTTACCCTGTCTTATTCTACAACATATATCGTGGAAAACAAACCAAGAGATAAATAGATACGCAGGGGGATACGGGAGCAGACAAAGGGGGTAACAAGTGTGATAGAGCAGTTAATTAAGTACAAAGGAACAGACAAGAAGACAATTTATCAGAAATATGCTAATGAAAAGAATATAATGCCAGAAATGTAATAAATGGCATGGCATCACCCTTCGTGCTTTTACTCTCTTCCGCACGATGCAATGTACGATGTAAGATAACATGAATCATGGCATGGCATCACCCTTCATGCTTTTACTCTCTTCCTCACAATTCAATGTATCATGTATGGCAATGTAAATCATGGCACGACATCAACCTTCGTGCTTTTAAATATAAATCATGGCACGACATCACCCTTCGTGCTTTTACTCTCTTCCTCACTATGCAATATATGATGTAATCAATATAAATCATGGCACGGCATCACCCTTCGTGCTTTTACTCTCTTCCTCACTATGCAATATATGATGTAATCAATGTAAATCATGGCACGGCATCACCCTTCGTGCTTTTACTCTCTTCCTCACTATGCAATATATGATGTGATCAATGTAAATCATGGCACGACATCACCCTTCGTGCTTTACACTCTTCCTCACCAATGCAATGACAATTATCAAAATGGCAAGGAATGCAGCATAGTGGAATCACAAATCATGATCACCCGGCAAGGGGAAAATATCAGTCATTATCATAACAAATTGCCCGGCAAGGGTCTCAGCTATAACCAACCTTTTCAAGTATATCCTTTACAGTTGGGTCCTCAATAGGACCATTACATCACAAGTTCATCAACGAGGATTTTCAACAACAATCAACTTCCAAGTAGAGATAAGTTCATATTATAACGAACATGGAAATAATAATAAGATTTCTATCGAAAATAGACTCACGGGCATGCTTGACACACAATCCATAGGTACTCGTCACCTCACCTATGCATTGAACATGATAAACACTTAACACATAGCATAAAATACCTATTCCCTCACCAAAGTTACGCAAGACACTAACCTCGGGTCCCAAAATAGCAATCAAGCCTCTAACACCGCCTTTCATTTTGAATTCAACTCAGGAACAACAATATCTAGACATTATTAACTTATTAACATCAATAATGACTCGTTAATACAATCCCATAGCCTAAATATACAATTCCTAGCATTCTTCCAAAAATACCAAAATCTTACCCGGGGCCCGCTTGGTCCAACCACGATGCTCGGACCAAAACCCGATCACCCATACCCCCACGAGTTCAAATATATGATTTGTTTTGAAATCCGATCCCAAATTGAGGTTGAATTATCCAAAATCCCATAAACTCTAACTCTACCCAAATCCCCTTTTTCTACTTTGTTTTCATGATTTTAGGCCTAGATTCTAGAGATTAGTTGATGAAAGTGAGAGGAAATGATGTTAAGAACACTTACCTATGGAGCTATGGTGATGGAGGTCTTCAAATTTTGCCTAAGGAGAGTGGGGAAGAAGGTGGGTTGAGAAAAGTGGTGAGAATCCCGTAATGTTTCTGTTTTTAAGGCATTAAAATGACTGGGCGAATTTACTCTACGCGATCGCGGAAGGGGAGTTGCGATCGCGGAGAGTACTGGGTTTTAGACTTACACGATCGTGAACAAGGGACTGTGATCGCGGGGGTACTGGACATTGACAATCGCGATCGCGACCAAGCGATCGCGTTCGCGTAGAGCAACACGCTGCCCTGCCCCAGATCCCTTTAACGATATGCGATCGCGTGAGGCCCCTCGCGATCGCATAGAGCACCACCCCAGGCACTGCGATCGCCTCCAAGGCCCTGCGTTCGCGTAGGGTAATTTCCCACCCCCAACCATAGACACATCGCGATCGTGTGACTCATGCCGCGATCGCGGAGAGCAAAAATAGAACACCAGAAACAGATCGAAAACCAGATTTTTTTCCAACTCTTTTGCACCCCGACACCTACCCGGAACTCACCCGAGCCCTCGGGGCCCAAAACCAAATATACGCACGACTTCAAAATCATCCTACGAACTTATTCGAGTAATTCAACCACTAATATAACATCAAAACCAATGAATTAAACTCAAAAATCTATAGAATTTTCTCAAACTTCATAAACTTCTAAATTCTCCGATTTTGATCTGAAACACGTCAAACCAAGTCCGTTTCTTTCCAAATTTTACAGATAACTCAAATAACACATATTGAACCTGTTCCGGGCAACGGAACCATAATACGAGCTCGGTAACACAGATTTCACATCAAAGTTCATTTTCAAAAGTCTTTCTTATTTTCAGAAAAAATTTCCTTTAAAAATTCATTTCTCGGGCTTGGGACCTCGGAATTCGATTCCGGGCATACGCTCGAGTCCTATATTTTCCCACGGACCCTCGGGACCGTTAAATCACGGGTTCGGGTCCGTTTACCAAAAATATTGACCAAAGTCAACTTTATTCCATTAATTATCATAAATTCAAGATTTCAACACATTTCCACATAAAAACTTCCCGGCTACGCGCTCGGGCTGTGCACACACATCAAGGTGAGATGACCGGAGGCTTTTGGGGTCTCGGAACACAGTTTTTGCTAAATTATACAAGATGACCTTTTGGGTCATCAAAATCTCCACCTCTAAAACAACCGTTCGTCCTCTAACGGACATAGAAAAGTACCTGAAATGGGGAAAAGGTGGGGATTACGGCTCCGTACATCGGGCTCGGACTCCTAAGTAGCTGCCTCAACAGGATGACCTCTCCACTGAACACGAATCGAAGGATAACTCTTCGATCTCAACTGTCGCACCTGCCGATCTAATATGGCCACCGACTCCTCCTCATAAGACAAATCCTTGTCCAACTGGACACCACTGAAATCAAGTACATGAGATGGGTCCGCAATATACCTCCGGAGCATAGACACGTGAAATACTGGATGCACGGCTGACAAACTAGGTGGAAAGGCAAGTCTGTAGGCCACCTCTCNTTCGCCTATCATAAATGTCAAATCTCGAACTCTACGATCCGCATAACTCTTCTGCCTAGATTGAGCTGCACGAAGTCTATCCTGAATGATCTTCACCTTGTCCGAGGCATCATGGACTAACTCAGAACCCAACAATCTAGCCTCTCCCGGCTCAAACCATCCGATTGGAGACCGACACCGTCTACCATACAACGCCTCATATGGAGCCATCTGAATGCTCGACTGATAGCTGTTGTTGTAGGAAAACTCAGCTAAAGGCAAGAACTGGTCCCATGAACCTCCAAAGTCAATAACACAAGCTCGCAACATATCCTCCAAAATCTGAATAGTACGCTCGGATTGTCCGTCCATCTGAGGATGAAATGCAGTGCTCAACTCAATCTGGGTGCCCAACTCTCGCTGAAATACTCTCCAGAAATGGGAGGTAAACTGAGTACCTCGATATGATATAATGGATATGGGCACACCATGCAATCTAACAATCTCTCTCATAAAGATCCTTGCCAACTTCTCTGTTGAATACGGAACTGATACTGGAATGAAGTGCGCTGACTTGGTTAGCTTATCCACAACGACCCATATTGCATCAAAAATCATATGAGTCCGTGGGAGTCCTAATACAAAGTCCATGGTGATACACTCCCACTTCCACTCGGGAAGCTGAATCTGCTGTATCAAACCGCCGGGTCTCTGGTGCTCGTACTTAACCTGCTGACAGTTCAAGCACCAAGCTATATAAGCTACAATATCCTTCTTCATTCTACGCCACCAATAATGTTGCCGCAAGTCCTGGTACATCTTTGCGGAGCCCGGATGAATGGAATATAGGGAACTGTGGGCCTCATGTAGTATCAACTCATGAATACCATCCACATCAAGTACACAACTCCGTCCTTGCATCCTCAAAACTCCCTCAACATCAACCGTACCTGCTTGGCATCTCCGTGCCTGACTCTATCTCTAAGAACACACAAATGGCGATCATCATACTGCCTGGCCCGAATACGGTCATACAAAGAAGATCGGGCTACGGTATGGGCCAAAACGCTACCAGTCAGAAACCTCCAATGTCACAAATCGGTTGGCTAATGCCTAAACATCCAAAGAAAGAGGTCGCTCTCCGACTGATAAATAGGCAAGACTACACATACTAGCTGACTTACGGCTCAAAGCATCGGCCACCACATTGGCCTTCCCCGGATGATAAAGAATGGTAATATCATAATCCTTCAGCAACTCTAGCCATCTCCTCCGCCTCATGTTCAACTCCTTCTGTTTGAACAGATATTGTAAGCTCTTATGATCTGTGAGCACCTCACATGGCACACCATACAAATAATGCCTCCAAATCTTCAATGCATGCATAATAGCTGCTAACTCCAAGTCATGAACTGGATAGATCTTCTCATGGACCTTCAACTGATGAGAAGCATAGGCTATAACCTTGCCATCCTGCATCAACACTGCACCAAGCCCAACCCGTGAAGCATCACAATACACGGTATACGATCCTGAACCTATGGGAAAAACCAACACTGGTGTCGTGGTCAAGGCTGTCTTGAGCTTATGAAAGCTCGCCTCGCACTCATCAGACCACCTGAACTAGGCACTCTTCTGAGTCAACCTGGTCATCGGGGCTGCAATGGATGAAAAGCCCTCCACAAACCGGCGATAATAACCTGCTAAGCCCAAGAAACTCCGGATCTCTGTAGCTGAGGTGGGTCTAGGCCAATCTCTGACTGCTAAAATCTTCTTGGGATCCACCTGAACACCCTCTGACGATACCACATGGCCTAAAAATGCAACTGAACTCAACCAAAACTCACACTTGGAGAATTTGGCATACAATTGACTATCCCTTAGAGTCTGGAGGACGACTCTAAGGTGATGCTCATGCTCCTCTCGGCTGTGAGAGTATATCAATATATCATCAATGAAAATAATCATAAATGAGTCCAAATAAGGCGTGAACCCTTGGTGCATCAACTCCATGAAAGCAGCGGGGGCATTTGTCAGCCCAAATGACATCATCAAGAACTCATAATGCCCATAACGAGTGCAAAAAGTTGTCTTAGGGACATCGGACGCCCTAATCCTCAGCTGATGGTAACCAGATCCCAAGTCAATCTTGGAAAACACTGAAGCACCATGAAGCTGGTCGAATAAATCATCAATCCTCGGTAAAGGATACTTGTTCTTACTAGTAACCTTATTCAACTGCCGGTAGTCAATAAACATCCTCATCGAGCTATCTTTCTTCTTGAAAACAATACTGGAGCACCCTAAGGAGAGACACTAGGCCTAATGAAGCCTTTATCCAACAAATCCTGCAACTGATCTTTCAACTCCTTCAACTCTGGTGGGGCCATACGATACGGCGGAGTAGAAATAGGTTGGGTTCCCTGAGCTAACTCAATAAAAAAATCAATATCCCTATCGAGTGGCATACTCGGCAGGTCAGCAGGAAAAACCTCTGGAAACTCATGAACCATGGGCACAGACTCCAGGGAAGGAACCTCGGCGCTAGAATCATGAACATAGGCCAAATAGGCCAAACAACCTTTCCCAACCATGCATCGAGCCTTCATATAAGAAATAACTCTACTCGAAGAATGAGTAGGAGTTCCCTTCCACTCCCAAACGAGGCACCCCTGGAAAAGCCAAGGTCACTGTCTTGGCATGACAGTCCAGAATAGCATAATAGGGGGATAATCAATCCATCCCCAATATAACATCAAAGTCAACCATATCCAGAAGAAAAAGATCAACCTGAGTCTCCAGACCACCCATGACTACTAAGCAAGCACGGTAGACTCGATCTACCACTATAGAATCACCCACTGGCGTAGACACATGCACAACAGTACTCAAGGAATCACGGGGCATACTCAAACAAGGGGCAAAATATGAAGACACGTAGGAGAATGTAGAACCCGGATCAAATAACACCAAAGCCTCTCGGCTGCAAACTGAAACCGTACCTGTAATAACTGTATCAGAAGCCACGGCATCAGGCCTGGCAGGAAAAGCATAGCACCGGGGCTGAGCCCCTCCAATCTGATCATCTCTGGGTCGACCTACTGCGGCCTGACCTCTACCTCTCGTGTCATGTCCTCCACCTCTATGAGCCTGACCTCTACCCCTGCCACCCCGACTGCCACCCCTAGCTGGCTCAGGGGGTGGGGGTACGCCTGACGCGGGAACCATGGCACGGGAACCCTGATACTGAGGACCAGTAGAAGCTCGGGGACAATACCTGGCAATGTGCCCCGGAACACCACAAGAATAACACGGCCTCTGCTGATATGGCTGGGGACTCTAGAACTGTCCATGATGACCCTAGTAACCACCCTGATAACTCTGAAGCGGCGGTGCACTTATAGGTGCTGGTGGTGCACTAATAGGAGCTGGCGGTGCACTGTGATCTACCTGAAGTGGCGACTGATAGGGTCTGGGAGGATGACCTCTGCCTGAAGAATCCCTGCCCCCAGATGAGGCTCCACTAAAATGACCAAAGTGATGGGGCCTCTTTTCAGCTCCCTGACCACCACCCTGTGACATAATCATCTCAATCCTCCTGGCCACATTGGCCGCATCCTGGAACGAAATATCAGTACCTGACTCTCTAGCCATCTGAAGTCTGATAGGCTGGGCCAATACCTCAATAAATCTCCGAACCCTCTCCCGATCAGTGGGAAGTATCATAAGAGCATGCCGGGCCAGAATAATGAACCTAGTCTCGTACTGAGTAACTGTCATAGATCCCTACTGGAGACGCTCAAATTGCCTCCGAAGGTCCTCTCTCTGAGTAATGGGAAGGAACTTCCCCAAAAATACCTCTGAGAACTGAGTCCAAGTCAAAGATGCAGACCCAGCTAGCCTGGTCAAGCAATAGTCTCTCCACTAAGTCTTGGCGGAACCCGATAGACTAAAGGTAGCAAAATCAACTCCACTGGACTCTACTATGCCCATGTTCCGAAGAACCTAATGACAGATGTCCAAATAATCATGGGGATCCTCTGATGGTGAACCAGTAAAAGTAGCAGTGAATAACTTAGTGAACCTGTCCAGTCTCCACAAAACATCCGCTGACATAGCTGCTCCCTCTACTACCGGTGCTGCAATACTCGGCTGGGCTACTCCGGCTGGCTGAGGTACCGGAGTCTGAAACTGAGGATCTAGCTGCTCTGGCGTGTGAGTAGCAGGAGTCTGGGTCCCTCCCCCAGCCTAAGATACGGCTGGTGCAGTAGGAAGAAGACCCGCATGTGCTACACTCTACATGAGTCCGACAAGACGGACAAGAGCGTCCTGAAGCACTAAGGTAGCTATGAACCCCTCTGGGACCTGAGCTGGTCCAACTGGGACTGCCGGAACAGGGACCTCCTCGTCAGACATGACCTGAGGGTCCTCCACTGGGGCTGGTGCTCTAGGCTGAGCCCGGCCTCCGCCTCGGCCTCTAGCATGACCTCGTCCTCGACCCCTCGTAGGAGCTATAGCATGAGTGTCGGGCTGCTAAGCAGAACCAAGGGAAGCACGCGTCCTCGCCATCTGTGAGAGAATAGAATAGAAACTCAATCAGTACTCAGAATTCCTATCGCACGACAGAGATGAAAAGAAATGTGGAGTCATCGTAACTTTGCAACCTCTGTGGGATAAATACAGACGTCTCTGTACCGATCCCTCAGACTCTACCAAGTTGTATGTGAGTTGTGAGACCTAAGCAACCTAGGGCTCTGATAACAACTTGTCACGGACCAAAATCCCATCTTCGACCGTGATGGCGTCTAACGTTGAACCCGCTAGACAAGCCAACGTGTGCAGTTGAACTAACACGATAACACCAAATTAACAGTATAAGCTAAAAAACAGTTCACCATTCTTAACAACGGAAATAGATAAAGTTTCAAAACTAAGTAAAGATACTAGTCTCGTACTGAGTGACTGTCATAGATCCCTGCTGGAGCAGCTCAAATTGCCTCCGAAGGTCCTCTCCCTGAGTAATGGGAAGGAAATTCCCCAAAAATACCTCTGAGAACTGAGTCCAAGTCAAAGATGCAGACCCAGCTGGCCTGGTCAAGAAATAGTCTCTCCACTAAGTCTTGGCGGAACCCGATAGACTAAAGGTAGCAAAATCAACTCAATTGGACTCTACTATGCCCATGTTCCGAAGAACCTCATGATAGCTGTCCAAATAATCCTGGGGATCCTCTGATGGTGAACCAGTAAAAGTAGCAGTGAATAACTTAGTGAACCTGTTCAGTCTCCACAAAATATCCGCTGCCATAGCTACTCCCTCTACTATCGTGCTGCAATACCCGGCTGGTTGAGGTGCCGGAGTCTGAAATCGAGGATCTAGCTGCTCTGGCGTGCGAGTAGCAGGAGTCTGGGTCCCTCCCCCAACCTGAGACACGGCTGGTGCAGTAGGAAGAAGACCCGCCTGTGCTACACTCCTCATGAGTCCTCTCCCCCCGCCCCTGAGGAGAGGTACATTAAACCAAACCTCCCGATAAATTACATAATTGGAAATCAATAAATAAAACATATCTAGTACATATAGCATATCCAATAATGGATCCATATGATCATAGATCTGTTATATGTGCTTATGTGTCCAAAAAGAAAATAAAACTCTTTTCGCCTCATTGAGAAAATAAAAGTACTTTAAAATCATACAAATATAGCTAGCTACCTTACAACAAAAAGTAGACTATCATCGTGCAACAAAATAGTTCTTGACAACTTTATGTCTTAGATTAGGAAATTGTATCCTGTCAAGTTTATAATATCTGAAGGCCTGCTTAGGGATATTAATTTCATTGAACAACATAGTCTCATGTATCTCATGGCTCCATTTCGCAAGTATGTCAGCCACACATTATTAGATTCTCTGTAGCAATGCCTAGTAACAATATTGTGAGTTTGTATGAGCTGTTGTGCCTCTTTGATGATACTGTCGATATGACAGGGTGGTTTCAATGTATTGTGATGATAGGCTATAATTAAGTATTTTAGTCTCTTATTACACTCTAGTTTACTGCACTTTAATTGAGTTTGAGCTTTAATCGTTAGTGTTTTGCACTAACTGTGTGTTTTATGACTTGTAGGAGTGATTCCGAGCTATATAGATGTTATCGAATGAATTTAAGTGCTTTGGAGCTTTGAAGTCTGAGTAAAAGATCAAGGAATTAAGCTGGGATCGTGTTTGGGGGTCAAATTTGATAGTTGAAAACAAACAAAGACTCGAGGAGGCATATTGTGCACTGTATAGTAAAATGGACATAACCTTTTGCTACCAACTCCATTTGGGCTATATAATATATGGTTGGAAAGATAACAAAAAGGGATACAACTTCTATGTTTTACGTTTTTCCAAATTCCAAAATAAACAGGGTGAAACACTCGATCGAAATTACGACTGTGGACCTGACGCGGATTGGGGCAGAATAAAACCCCACTAGCGCGACCTCTAGCGCGAGATTAGCGCGGCCGCGCTAGTGGCGGCCTAAAAACTTGTCCTTTTTTACGTAGGAGAAGGTATAATTGTTTGGGCCCGACCCTACATAGTATATATACATGGGAGAACGTTATTTTTGAGAGATGGGACATATTTTGGAAATAAATTCGACCTAAAGAGGCAAGGAGGACAATTGGGCATCAATCCATATCTCCTTCTCTTGTGATTTTTATCATTGTTCATAAATTCTTTTTTAGTTTTTATCAATATTATGAGTAGCTAACTTTTCTAATCTAAGGTTTTGGTGGAACCCGTTGGGGATGAACTTATTGTGATATTAATATAGTTTTGCTTGGTTGTTAATCTCTATTTGTTCAACTACATTCTTGTTGTAGCTGATTGAAGGGCCCTCAATTAGCTGTGCCTATTTATTATGTATCTACTTGAGAGAGAGTGCATATTTAGGTAGTTATTTGAACAACACCACTCCCGGAGTATAGGCGAGAGTCATAACCGAGCCACTTTAGGAGTCAAGGAGTAAGGAACAAGATGCCTACATTCTGGAATTCTTCGTGCCAAGAAGTCGGGAATACACATCTCATCCAAAGGTCAAGAAGTGCAGAATGCAATATTATTTTATTGGGCCAGTCAGATTCGTTCTACCACCCCGGGAGCATGATCACAGAGCAGAATCAAAACTTGGGGTCCAATTCATAAGTTCGAAGTGGAGGCAGAAAGTTATTCACGTCGTGCTGCGATGTTAAACAAGCGCTTGTTGGGAGGCAACCCAGCTTTACTACTTTCTTTTGTTCTTTTTTTATTATTATTATTATTATTTTTTATTATATTATTTTTTGTAGTATCGATTTTTTATTTTTTTAGGAGCATGGAACTCAAAGCCACTGGAAGGATGCAACAGCAAACCAGATGGTTGGAACTAAGTGTGAGGTACCCGCACGAAGGACCAGGCCTGGGAGAAGTCTGAGTAACCCATGAGATGTTAGTGGTTCGGCCTTTGGCCTACCAGGTAGTTTCTTTTACCCTCTTGTATGTATGGGTGTGCATTGGGGACAATGCTCAATTTTAAGTGTGGAGTGAGGAGATTGTTTGGGTAACTTCCTATGCTATTTTAGTTGTTTTAGTTTAATGGAATAATTTATTTTTTTACAAAAATAGAAAAAAATTAGATTTTTCCCGACGATTGATCTATTAGACAATTTTCTTGAGGGATTTAAGTCTAAAAAAAATATTATCTTTTGTTAGGTAGTGTAGAAATTCCCCCTTGGTTTTTCTTTGTGCCACGGTTCTTTTCCAAGGGTTTTGTTTGAACCGGGTGTAGTTAGTTTTTTTTAGGAAGAAGAGACATTGTGTTGTGTTTTGAATTGAAGCAATATCTCATGACATTGTTATTCCTTGAGAATAGCGAGTACTTTGGTTGTGACGCTTAGGCTCAGTTTTTGACTCTTGTATAAGTACCTTAAATTGTATGATTTTAAATTTGCTTAACTTCTTTGACTAGAGTGTCTTGATGAATCCAATCCCGAGTGAGTTATGTGACATGTGTGTGTGAGGTTTGTGTGTTGTTCTGTGCATTGCATTTGATGTCTAGAACTTGCCCCGTGTGTTTGCAAAGCGAAATAGTAGTTTTGTTCAGTCTTGGAAGTGATATAGGCGTTTCTTTGTTGAGCCAACTATGTATATNTGGTTTTGATTTTGAGTGGAACTAATGAAATAAGGAGAAAGGTGCACTGTTTTGAAAAAGTAAGTCACTTGGAAAAAAAAGAAAAGGAAAAAAATAGTTGTATTGTTGTGGAAAAAAAATATTCCTTGACAAGTGGTGACTCTTGATGTAATTGTGCTTAAAGAAGTATGGGGTAATAACATTGATGTGAAGGATGAGTTTGGTTTGACATAAGTATGGGGTTTGAATGTTAAAGTATATGTATTAAAGTGCTTTGGGAGGTATAGTCACTCTTATATCTAAATATATCCTACTGTCCCGCAGCCTACATTACAACCAAATAAACTCCTACTTGATCCTAGATTGAATGAGCTCGATTAGTAGAGTAGTACACTACGGGAAAGCCTATGGTGCATCTTTTGTGGCACATGAATGTTATTTCTGAGAGTGAGTGAATTCTTTCTATCTTAAGTTCCTATGTGTTCTTAAATTTTATTATGCGGAACTACTCTCTTTTGTTGTGTGAGGGCACTTGATTCATGAAGGAAAGGTAAGGTCAGTGACCTCTACGTTAGAGTAAGTGGGTGAGCTGTGAATAATGTGTGGTACTTGTGAGTCAAATCTTGAGGTGAAGATGTTACGCTTTAGTGCTTAGTCTATTTTAAATATTCTTGATATGATGAGTTAGGAGAATATATTAAAAAGGTCGTGTTTATATAAAGTGTAGTTTGATTTCTCGAAGACGAGCAATGGTTTAAATGTGGGGTGTTGATGATAGGCTATAATTACGTATTTTAGTCGCTTATTACACTCTAATTTACTTTACTTTAATTGAGTTTGAGCTTTAATCGCTAGTGTTTTGCAATAACTATTTGTTTTATGCCTTGTAGGAGTGATTCCGAGCTATATAGATGTTATGGAATGAATATAAGTGATTTGGAGCTTTGAAGTCTCAGTAAAAGTTCAAGGAATTAAGCCGGGATCGTGTTCGAGGGTCAAATTTGATAGTTGAGAGACTCGAGGAGACATATTGTGCACTGTTTATTAAAATGGACATAACTTTTTGCTCCGAACTCTATTTGGGCTATATAATATCAGGTTGGAAAGCTAACTAAAAGGGCTATAGCTTTCTTATTTTAAGTTTTTCAAATTCTAAATGTAACAGGGTGAAACATGCGATCGAAACTGTGACTGCGGACCTGACGCGGACTGGGGCAGAATAAAACCTCACTAGTGCGACCTCTAGCGCGAGATTAGCACGACTGCGCTAGTGGCTGCCTGGAAACTTGTCCTTTTTCGCATAGGAGAAGGTATAATAGTTTGGGCCCGACCCTACATAGTATATATACATGGGAGAACGTTATTTTTGAGAGATGGGACATATTTTGGAAATAAATTCGACCTAAAGAGGCAAGGAGGGCAATTGGGCATCAATCCATATCTCCTTCTCTTGTGATTTTTATCATTGTTCATTTTTAGTTTTTATCATTATTATGAGTAGCTAACTTTTCTAATCTAAGGTTTTGGTGGAACCCGTTGGGGATGAACTTATTGTGATATTAATATAGTTTTGTTTGGTTGTTAATCTCTATTTGTTCAACTACATTCTTGTTGTAGTTGATTGAAGGGCCCTCAATTATCTGTGCCTATTTATTATGTATCTACTTGAGAGAGAGTGCATATTTAGGTAGTTATTTGAACAACACCACTCCCGGAGTATAGGCGAGATTCATAACCGAGCCACTTGAGGAGTCAAGGAGTAAGGAACAAGATGCCTACATTCTGGAACTTTTCGTGCCAGGAAGTCAAGAAAACACCTCTCATCCAAAGGTCAAGAAGTGCAGAATACTATATTATTTTATTGGGCCAGTCAGATTCGTTCTACCACCCAGGAGCATGATCACAGAGCAGAATCAAAACTTGGGGTCCAATTCATAAGTTCGAAGTGGAGGCAAAAAGTGATTCACGTCGTGATGCGACGTTAAACAAGCGCATATTGGGAGGCAACTCAGCTTTACTGCTTTCTTTTGATCTTTTTTTTATTTATTTTTTTTTATTATATTATTTTTTGTATTATCGATTTTTGATTTTTTTAGAAGCATGGAACGCAAAGCCACTGGAAGGATGCAACAGCAAACCAGATGGTTGGAACTAAGTGTGAGGTACGCGCACGAAGGACCAGACCTGGAAGAAATCTGATTATCTCATGAGATGCTAGTGCTTCGACATTTGGCCTACCAGGGAGTTTCTTTTACCCTCTTGTATGTATGGGTGTGCATTAGGGACAATGCACAATTTTAAGTGTGGGGTGAGAAGATTGTTTGGCTGACTTCCTATGCTATTTTAGTTGTGTTAGTTTAATGGAATAATTTATTTTTTTTACAAAAATAGAAAAAATTAGACTTTTCCCGATGATGGATCTATTAGAAAATTTTCTTGAAGGATTTAAGTCTTAAAAAAAAGATTTTCTTTTGTTAGGTAGTGTAGAAATTTCCCCTTGGTTTTTCTTTCTGCCACAGTTCTTTTCCAAGGGTTTTGTTTGAACCGGGTGTAGTTAGTTTTTTTAGGAAGAAGAGCCATTTTGTTGTGTTTTGAATTGAAGCAATATCTCTTGAATTTTTTATTCTTTGAGAATAGCGAGTACTTTGGTTGTGATGCTTAGGCTCAACTTTTGACTCTTGTATAAGTACTTTAAATTGTATGATTTTAAATTTGCTTAACTTCTTTGACTAGAGTGTCTTGATGAATCCAATCCCGAGTGAGTTATGTGCCATGTGTGTGTGAGGTTTGTGTGTTATTCTGTGCATTGCATTTGATATCTAGAATTTGCCCCGTGTGTTTGCAAAGCGAAATAGTAGTTTTGTTCAGTCTTGGAAGTGATATAGGCGTTTGTTTATTGAGCCAGCAATGTATATTTTACCCGCCTAATTGTTATGTATCGCAGTTAACCTCTTTGATCATGTCATCCTATTTCTTTGGCAACCACATTACAAGCCTTACCCATTTTTTTGAATTAACTATCTATTTGAACCCTTTAACCTCTCATGAGCACTTGAATTGTTATGAACTGTGTAAAAGTTAAAGTGTGGAGTGGTTGATTTGGATTTTGAGTGGAACTAATGAAATAAGGAGAAAGGTGCACTATTTTAAAAAAGTAAGAGTCACTTGGAAAAAAAAAGAAAAGGAAAAAAATAGTTGTATTGTTGTGAAAAAAAAATATTCCTTGACAAATGGTGACTCTTGATGTAATTGTGCTTAAAGAAGTATGGGGTAATAACATTGATGTGAAGGAGGAGTTTGGTTTGACATAAGTATGGGGTTTGAATGTTAAAGTATATGTATTAAAGTGCTTAGGGAGGTATAGTCACTCTTATATCTAAATATATCCTACCCGTCCCGCAACCTACATTACAACCAAATAAAGTCCTACTTGATCCTAGACTGAATGAGCTCGATTAGTAGAGTAGTACACTACGGGAAAGCCTCTAGTGCATCTTTTGTGGCACATGAATGTTATTTCTGATAGTGAGTGAATTCTTTCTATCTTAAGATTCTATGTGTTCTTAAATTTTATTGTGTGAAACTACTCTCTTTTGTAGTGTGAGGGCACTTGATTCATGAAGGAAAGGTAATGTCAATGACCTCTACCTTAGAGTAAGTGGGTGAGCTGTGAATAATGTGTGGTAATTGTGAGTCAAATCTTGAGGTGAAGATATTACGCTTTAGTGCTTAGTCTATTTTAAATATTCTTGATATGATGAGTTAGGAGAATTCCTTAAAAAGGTCGTGTCTATATAAAGTGTAGCTTGATTGCTCGAAGACGAGAAATGGTTTAAATGTGGGGTGTTTATGATAGGCTATAATTCCATATTTTAGTCGCTTATTACACTCTAGTTTACTGCACTTTAATTGAGGGTGAGCTTTAATCGCTAGTGTTTTGCACTAACTGTGTGTTTTATGCCTTGCAGGAGTGATTCCGAGCAATATAAATGTTATGTAATGAATTTAAGTGATTTGGAGCTTTGAAGCCTGAGTAAAATCTCAATGAATTAAGTCGGGATCGTGTTCGGGGGTCAAATTTGATAGTTGAGAACAAACGAAGACTCGAGGAGGCATATTATGCACTGTCTAGTAAAATAGATATAACTTTTTGCTCCGAAATCCTTTTGGGCTATATAATATATGGTTGGAAATCTAACTAAAAGGGCTACAACTGTCTTGTTTTAAGTGTTTCCAAATTATAAAGGGAACAGGATCAAATACGCGATCGAAACTGCGACTGCGGACCTGACGCGAACTGGGGCAGAATAAAACACCACTAGCGCGATCTCTAGCGCGAGATTAGCGCGGCCGCGCTAGTGGCGGCCTAAAAACTTGTACTTTTTCGCGTAGTAGAAGGTATAATTGTTTAGGTTCGACCCTACTTAGTATATATACATGGGAGAACGTTATTTTTGAGAGATGGGACATATTTTGGACACAAATTCGACCTAAAGAGGCAAGGAGGGCAATTGGGCATCAATCCATATCTCCTTCTCTTGTGATTTTTATCATGGTTCATGAATTCATTTTTAGTTTTTATCATTATTATGAGTAGCTAACTTTTCTAATCTAAGGTTTTGGTGGAACTCGTTGGGGATGAACTTATTGTGATATTAATATAGTTTTGCTTGGTTGTTAATCTCTATTTTGTTCAACTACATTCTTGCTGTAGTTGATTGAAGGGATGTCAATTAGTTGTGCCTATTTATTATGTATCTACTTGAGAGAGAGTGCATATTTAGGTAGTTAATTGAACAGCACCACTCCCGGAGTATAGGCGAGAGTCATAACCGAGCCACTTGAGGAGTCAAGGAGTAAGGAACAAGATGCCTACATTCTGGAATTCTTCGTGCCAGGAAGTCGGGAATACACATCTCATCCATAGGTCAAGAAGTGCAGAATATTATATTATTTTATTGGGCCAGTTAGATTCGTTCTACCACCCCAGGAGCATGATCACAGAGCAGAATCAAAACTTGGTGTCCAATTCATAAGTTCGAAGTGGAGGCAAAAAGTGATTCACGTCGTGCTGCGACGTTAAACAAGCGCTTGTTGGGAGGCAACCCAGCTTTACTGCTTTCTTTTGTTATTTTTTTTTATTATTATTATTTTTTATAGTATCGATTTTTTATTTTTCTAAGAGCATGGAATGCAAAGCCACTGGAAGGATGCAACAACAAACCAGATGGTTAGAACTAAGTGTGAGGTACCCGCACAAAAGACCAGGCCTGGGAGAAGTCTGATTATCCCATAAGATGCTAGTGCTTCGGCCTTTGGCCTACTAGGGAGTTTCTTTTACTCTCTTGTATGTATGGGTGTGCATTGGGGACAATGCACAATTTTAAGTGTGGGGTGAGGAGTTTGTTTGGGTGACTTCCTATGCTATTTTAGTTGTGTTAGTTTAATGGAATAATTTATTTTTTTTACAAAAATAGAAAAAATTAGACTTTTCCCGACGATGTATCTATTAGACAATTTTCTTGAGGGATTTAAGTCTAAAAAAAGATTTTCTTTTGTTAAGTAGTGTAGCAATTCCCCTTTGGTTTTTCTTTCTGCCATGGTTCTTTTCCTAGAGTTTTGTTTGAACCGGGTGTAGTTAGTTTTTTTAGGAAGAGGAGCCATTGTGTTGTGTTTTGAATTGAAGCAATATCTCTTGACTTTGTTATTCCTTGAGAATAGCGAGTACTTTGATTGTGACGCTTAGGATCAGTTTTTTACTCTTGTATAAGTACCTTAAATTGTATGATTTTAAATTTGCTTAACCGCTTTGACTAGAGTGTCTTGATGAATTCAATCGCGAGTGAGTTTTGTGCCATGTGTGTGTGAGGTTTGTGTGTTATTCTGTGCATTGCATTTGATGTCTAGAACTTACCCCGTGTGTTTGCAAAGCGAAATAGTAGTTTTATTCAGTCTTGGAAGTGATATAGGCATTTCTTTGTTGAGCCAACTATGTATATTTTACCCGCCTATTTTTTATGTATCGTAGTTAACCTCTTTGAGCCTATAATCCTGTTTCTTTGGAAACCAAATTACAAGTCTTACCCATTTGTTTGAATTAACTATCTATTTGAACCTTTTAACCTCTCATGAGTACTTGAATTGATATGAACTGTGTAAAAGTTAAAGTGTGGGGTGGTTGGTTTGGATTTTGAGTGGAACTAATGAAATAAGGAGAAAGGTGCACTGTTTTGAAAAAGTAAGAATCACTTGGGAAAAAAAAAGGAAAAAAATAGTTGTATTGTTGTGAAAAAAAAATATTCCTTGACAAGTGGTGACTCTTGATGTAATTGTGCTTAAAGATGTATGGGGTAATAACATTGATGTGAAGGAGGTGTTTAGTTTGACATAAGTATGGGGTTTGAATTTTAAAGTATATGTATTAAAGTGCTTAGGGAGGTATAGTCACTCTTATATCTAAATATATCCTACCCGTCCCGCAGCCTACATTACAACCAAATAAACTCCTACTTGATCCTAGACTGAATGAGCTCGATCAGTAGAGTAGTACACTACGTGCAAGCCTATGGTGCATCTTTTGTGGCACATGACTATTATTTCTGAGAATGAGTGAATTCTTTCTGTCGTAAGTTTCTATGTGTTCTTAAATTTTATTGTGCGGAACTACTCTCTTTTGTTGTGTGAGGGCACTTGATTCATGAAGGAAATGTAATGCCAGTGACCTCTACGTTAGAGTAAGTGGGTGAGCTGTGAATAATGCATGGTACTTGTGAGTCAAATCTTGAGGTGAAGATGTTACGCTTTAGTGCTTAGTCTATTATAAATATTCTTGATATGATGAGTTAGGAGAATTGCTTAAAAAGGTCGTGTCTATATCAAGTGTCGTTTGATTTCTCGAGGACGAGCAATAGTTTAAGTGTGGGGTGTTGATGATAGGCTATAATTACGTATTTTAGTCGCTTATTACACTCTAGTTTACTGCACTTTAATTGAGTTTGAGCTTTAATTGCTAGTGTTTTGCACTAACTGTGTGTTTTATGCCTTGTAGGAGTGATTCCGAGCTATATAGATGTTATGAAATGAATATAAATGATTTGGAGCTTTGAAATATGAGTAAAATCTCAAGGAATTAAGCCGGGATCGTGTTTGGGGGTCAAATTTGATAGTTGAGAACAAACGAAGACTCGAGGAGGCATATTGTGCACTGTCTAGTAAAATGGACATAACGTTTTTCTCCGAACTCCATTTGGACTATATAATATCAGGTTGGAAATTTAACTAAATGGGCTACAACTTTCATGTTTTACGTTTTTCCGAATTTCACATGGAACAGGGTCAAACACGCGTTCGAAACTGCGACAGCGGACCTGACACGGACTGGGGCAGAATTAGACCTCACTAGCGCGACCTCTAGCGCGAGATTAGCACGGCCACGCTAGTGGCGGCTTGGAAACTTGTCCTTTTTCGCGTAGGAGAAGGTATAATTATTTGGGTCCGGACCTACTTAGTATATATAGATGGGAGAACGTTATTTTTGAGAGATGGACATATTTTGGACATAAATTCGACCTAAAGAGGAAAGGAGGGCAATTGGGAATCAATCCATATCTCCTTCTCTTGCGATTTTTATCATTGTTCATGAATTCTTTTGTAGTTTTTATCATTATTATGAGTAGCTAAATTTTCTAATCTAAGGTTTTGGTGGAACCCGTTGTGGATGAACTTATTGTGATATTAATATAGTTTTGCTTAGTTGTTAGTCTCTATTTGTTCAACTACATTCTTGTTGTAGTTGATTGAAGGGCCCTCAATTGGTTGTGCCTATTTATTATGTATCTACTTGAGAGAGAATGCATATTTAGGTAGTTATTTGAATAACACCACTCCCGAAGTATAGGCAAGAATCATAACCGAGGGTTTAGAGGTTGGATTAGAGATAACGATACCTCAGGTGCAATCTAAAGTGAACTGTAATGAAATCTAGCTAGTGTAACTTGAGAGAGTGCGTCTAGTAAATTATCATAATTACTTGAGAGAGATTTATGGTATCTGGAGTGTTCATGATTGATAGAGACAACTAAATCAAAACTATAGGAAGTATACAAGAAGGAAGTTCACCAACGGGGGAAACCATAACCTTAGACCTTTAATCCAATTGTTTACATCTTATTGTTAGTTAATCTTAAGTTTATTATTTCTGTTCAGCCGTAGTAGTAGAAACAACACAAAGTGATATACACAACGTTTGATAAAGTTAACTGTTGAGAATCTAGTAATCGAAAGACGACATTTGATACGTTAATTCCCCGTGGGATTCGACTATAGGCAAAATACCCGTTTTATATTTGCAACGCCTGCTTAGTCTTTTAATAGACATAGTTGAGTGTGATCATATTGTTCAACATATCGAGAACCAGTTTGAGGTCACATTCAAGCATAATTCAATCATATCCATTTGAGTGACACCATTGCAGGTCTAACAAAGCAGCCTTAGTGTTGGCCCAAGTGAAGGTCAGTTTTGAAGATTGACAAAGGAAGCTCTGGTATGAACCAGGTCCATCCCTTATGTACATACGCGGGCATATTCGAGCATGTGGGATGCACGTGAAGGACATAAGCTTAACTTGGTATAATTGATATCTCCTGATCGAAAAGGTTGCATAATTGATAAGGAAAAGAACTCCTTACTCAAAGAAAACACTATGCAAGATAAGGAAGGAGTTAGAAGTTGAGATCAACTAGAAATCTTCCACCAAAGAAGAGTAGCATTAGAACTCTAGTTATTTCTTAATCTACTAACTCTATATATTTCAGGGTATTCTCATTCCACAGGTACGCACAAAAAGCAGAAGTTAAACGTGAATTGAGAGAAAAATAGCAAGGCATTTGCAAGCAATTCGAGTGTGATTCAAGTGTGAAAACCTGAAGCTACATGAACCAGATAGAAGAACCAGTTCCAAGTGTCTATATTTTATTCTAGTTCAATTGTAGTAGGTATTTTCATATTGTACCTTTCAGCTTTATCTAGAGGCAATTATAATAGGTACCCAGAGTATTCAAGTTAGAGTTAACTTGAAGTTTTCGCAACAGTTAAAGGTTGTTTGCTACAAAGGGATTAGAGTTAATCCTAGGTTTACAAAAGTGTTTTGTAAATGCAGTTTTTGGATCAGTGATTTAGTGGAGAGTTTGGTAAAATCCTACTGAGAAGTAGGTCGTGATTTTTTTACCTTTTGAACCAGGTGTTTTCCACATAAAATATTTGTGTTCTTTACTTTCTGCATTTACTATTTCAGTAATAGTGTGTTAAGGAACACATAGAAGAACCAAATCCTTCTATAATTAGTTTAGGCAAAAAATTGGACACCACACAAATCACCCCCTCCC
>ML388665.1:38488-119106 GCA_005239525.1 Nicotiana knightiana
TCCAACACACTTAGGCAAGTGAGTTCATTTTCAGCCAGTGTGGACAAGTCTATGACATAGAAGTTATTCATTCTTTTTCCCTGCAAAACAATCTTGTCAGTAAGTAGGTTAATCACAAAACATTTTGTGGAAGTAAAAGCAACCAGGTTACCTCTGTCACACAGTTGTGATACACTGATCAGGCTATATTTCAAGCCATCTATTAGATACACATGTTCAATGGATCGTGTGTCATCCTTACCTACCTTACCAACCCCAATAATTTCACCTTTCTTTCCGTTTCCAAAGGATACATTTCCTCCTTTGAGACTTTCAAGTGAAAGGAACTGTTCCATGTTCCCTGTCATATTCTTTGAGAAGCCACAATCCAAATACCAAATTTGGCTGCCTCCTCTCACTTGAACCTACAAAAAGGAATCAAGGGTTAGTTTTAAGAACCCAAACTAGTTTGGGTCCTTTTCTATGAGAGAATGGATGAATCAAGCTTTTTCTAGCCCAATTTGGTAGCCAATTTTTCTTTTTAACAAAACTCTCATTTCTTCGACTCGCCTGCTCTTTTGCAGTATACTCAATTTTGTAGTGGCCAGTCTTACCACTATGGGTGCAGATTTTATTTTCAGGGAGAGTGAGATACTTGCTTTTGGGATCCCACTTGGGAAATTGACTCCTAAAGCCGATCCCTCTCCGGTTGCTACTATGATTCTCTTGAAGCCATATCAAGGCATCAGAGGATTTATTCCATTTACAAGTTCGATCTAATTCATGGTTGACTTTGCCAAGTTCTTCTTTAAGAGTTCTTATCTGTTCATCCTTGGCATAAATCTTATCTTTTAGTTTTCCCACATTTTCTTCTAACATGATATGAGAATGATCAACAACCTTTTTACTGGATCCTAGCTTTAGCTTTAAGTTTTCAGATTNAGTTCCTTCTTTTTGGTTGTTTCTTCTGAATCATCCATGAAATCAAGTAGCAACTCAAAGAGTTTTCCTTAGATAGGAAGTTTATTTTATTTTTAAGATGGGAGATACTTACCTCTGGTTCTTCATGTGATTCCTCATCGGATTCTCCAATTGCCATGAGCGCCTGATCTTCATTCTCACCATCTTCTGATTCTTCATCTAAACTTTCCCCCCAAGCAGCAACCATAGATTTTGTTGTGGTTTTCTTGGGTTGGACATGTTCCTTGTTCTTGTTCCTTCTTTCATATCTCTCCTTTTTCCATTCCACTTCCCATTGAGGACAGTTCTTGATAAGATGGTCAGTCTTTCCACACTTGTAGCATCCCTCGTTTGTTGCTCTTTCTGGGGCTTTTGCTTTGTTGTAATTTCCTCCTCTAGGGATTCCCTTCTTCCTTATTAGGAAGTTTCTGAATTCTTTGGTAATCATGGACATCTCATCTTCCTCAAGATCTGCTCCCTTAGTGATTCTCAGTGCTAGACTCCTCTCTTCTTGGACCATCCATCTTCATTGTCTGCCTTCTAAGCTCATAAACAGTAAGGTTTCCAATTAGTTCATCCAATATGAGGGTTGCCATATTTTTGGATTCCTGGATAGCAGTGATTTTGCTTTCCCAGGAGATTGGTAAGACCCTTGTCAGGATCTTCTCTACCCTGTCCTCTTCAAGAATGACTCTACCAAGAGACTTAAGTTCATTTGTCAAAGTTGTGAACCTTGTGTACATCTCTTGGATTGTCTCTCCTTCTATCATAATGAAGTTTTCATACTGTGAGTATAGAAGAGTAGCTCTTGATCTTTTTACCTGAGGTGTTTCTTCATGGGATACTTGCAAGGTATCCCAAATTTCTTTGGCAGTGGTGCAGCTTTGGATCTGCTATACTCGTCTGGACCTAGTCCACACACTAGCCATTTCTTGGCATTTTCATTCTTTTCCCATTTCTCCAGATCCTCAGCAGTGCAGTCAGCTCTAGTCTTTGGTACATCTATACCTTCAGCAGTCTTCATCATGGTAGCTAGAGGACCATCAGTGACTATGTCCCAGAGTTCATAGTCTTCTCCAATCAGGTGGTCCTTCATCCTGTTCTTCCACCAAGAGTAACACTGGCCATTGAAGAGTGGTAGCCTTGCAGTTGATTGACCCTCCCAGTTTCCAGGTGGTGCACTCATTTTGATCTTTTCCAAGGTGTTAACCTTTTCAAGGATAACTTGCTCTGATACCAATTGATGTTTTATACATCAATACCACACAAGCGGGGGGTGATTTGTGTGGTGTCCAATTTTTCGAGTGCTGTCTCAATAGAAGAACCTGGTTCTTCTTGGTGTTCCAACTTCTACTAGTGCGGAATAATAAATGCAGTAAAGTAAAAACACAGAGATTTTTACGTGGAAAACACCTGGCTCAAAAGGTGAAAAAACCACGACCTACTCCTCAGTAGGATTTTCTCAAACTCTTCACTACAACTCTGAGCCAAACAACATTTACAAAATAAACTCTTTTGTAAACCTAAGGACTAACTCTAATCCCTTTGTAGCAACCTAGCCTCTAGCTAATTGCGACAAGCTTCAAGTTAACTCTAACTTGAACAACGTGTACCTATTACAGTTGATTCTAATAAAGCTGAAAGATACAATATTAAATCACCTACTACAACCAACTAGACTCGAAAGACAAACTGATGGAACTGGTTCTTCTAGCTGGTCAGTAGCCTTTGTATCGCACAAGGATTCTTCTTGCAAAATTTCTCTGGTAATTTTGCCTTCAATTCTTGCTTAAATTCTGTCTGTGCGAATGATTCTTCAGTAGGAATACTTCAACATTATATAGCGCCAGAAGTTAAGATGTTCTTGTTTAGTTCTAATGCAACTCTTCCTTGGTGGAAGAGTTTGTGTTTATCTCAACTTCCTTCCTTTACTTTTGTCCTCCCTGAACTCGAATTCTAACCCCTTATCACTTTTTAACCTTTTCGCACTAGGAGACAACCTCTTAGTTCATGGATAATTTACAGATCACGTTTATCTCTTGTGCATGTACGGTTCTTGTGCCAATTTGTTCGTTCAAGATGTTTGCGCTGATGGACCTGGTTCAACTGGGTAGGTATTTGTCAATCTTAAAAACCATGCAGTGACTTGGGTCAACAGGTTTAAAATGGAAGATTCTAAAGAAATTGACACTCTTATTGCAACAGCTACAAAGTTGGATATATATGAATCTGGTCCATCTGTTGATCAGAAGTTGTATAGGGGAATGATTGGCTCATTTTTATATCTCGCTGCTAGTAGACCTGACATTATTTTTAGTGTAGGCCTCTATGCAAGATTTCAGGCAAATCCAAAGGAGTCTCACTTGACTGCTGTTAAGAGGATTTTGAGATATCTAAAAGGCACCACTTATCTTTGTCTTTGATATCCAAAAGGTAGTAATTTCAATATAGTGAGATATGTTGATGCTGATTATGCAAGTTTTCTTGTGGATAGAAAGAGAAGCTCAGGTATGGCACACTTTCTTGGCTTATGTCTTGTGTCTTGGGCCACCAAAAAGCAAAATCTAGTGGCCTTATCTACTGTTGAAGATGAGTATGTTGTTGCTGCCTCATGTTGTGCTCAATTATTGTAGATCAAACAGCAATTAATGGACTTCGGAATTGATGTTGGTTGTATCCTCATTTTTTTGTGATAATACTAGTTCAATTAATATGATCAAGAACCCGGTTCATCATAAAAAAACTAAGCACATAGATGTTAGGCATCACTTTTTGAGGGATAACTATGAAAAAGGGTTGATCACTGTGGAATTTTGTGCTACTGACAAGCAAATAGCTGACATCTTCACAAAATCCCTAAGTGGAAATCACTTTGAAAGGAACAGGTTAGAATTAGGGATGATTAATATCACCTAAAAGGACCAGTTCAGAATTAACAACGAAAAAAATAGAAAAAAATGAAAAATAATTGGTTAGAAAATCTGGAAATTATGTACATAATTAGATTAATTTTTGCTCAGTCTCATACTTTCAGTAGTATACTCTTGTGTCATGTGCTAAAATGACTCATTAATCTCTAATGATATTTTCTCTATTTTGGAAAATTTAGACTTACACAAGACCATATTAGTGAAGAATGGTTCATCAAGATCAATCGGTATGTTTTCTACACCCTGCATAATATGAAATAACTATACTTGGATCATGAGCAGAGTCCTACCTAATTCCAAATTCTTTTTGAACTTATCATATACAAGTGAACTGGTTCCGTTCAAAAGAGTCCTAACCAAATTAAACTACCTAGATACTAGGGAAAGACTCCACCTTCTCTTCAAAACTGAAATTCAGTTTGATTAGACTTCTAAAAGTATGAAAAGCACGTCGTTACCCATTAATTACCCCTCTTTATATTGATAAACATCATTGCTTCCTTCAATCCATTACTTTTTCAAACCATCAAACTCTCTCCATCTTCTCTAATCTTCTAAACACATTCTACTTCTCTTTTCTTCCTGAACCAAGCACAAAAATGGCTAAACCTTGTAAAAATCCTTCTTCATTACCTAAGGAAGGCATACCCACACCATCCATCGTACCTTCAACCACATCTCAGCCTAAGAGAATAAGATTTAAGATGATAGCTCCCAAGACAGTGGCTGGGAGTGAATTATCCAAAAAATTGGATGCATAATTGAAAGCTAGCCAAGCCCAAGAACATCAGAACTCTGAAGAATCCTTCAAGTCTGCTACTAAGGGGGAAGAAACTGGGTCTTCTGATACAGAACAGGTAACTTCTGGCCTAAATGTTTCTACTTAAGTCATTTCTGAGGTCGCTGAGAATCTGGAGAATAGGTTTATTCTGGTTGGACTTGTGGTTGGAGTAGAATCTTCTAAGTCCAGAAGGGTTGGTGGTAAAAATAAAAAGAGAAAAGAAAAAGAGAATGAGGTTGCCCGAAGTGATATAAGGAGAATAGGTAAAAGAGTGGTTGATTCTTCACCCAGTCCTGATACAGATGTAATGGCCGTTTGTGGAGCAGAATCAAGTGAAATTGAGGAAAGTTTAAAAAAAATAGGGGGAAGTGGGTCTGGAGAAGCCCCTGAAGGGTTGGTTCAACTTGGGAAAAATATAGATGAACCTGGTTCATCTGTAGAAGAAACCCCCGTAGACCTATTGAAGAAAGTAACTGAGAGTTATAACCCAAAGAAGAAGAGAACTTCCAAGTCTAAGACCTCTGGCACTGCTAGGAATAATAAGAAAAGGAAGGATTCCCCTTCTGGTACTGTTGAAATTCCTCCCATAAGAGGAAGATCCACAAGAAGCCAGCTAAAGCAGAATGAGAAAGATTTGCAAAAAGCCTTAGAAGAAAGCAAAAGAAAATTGGTTGCAAAGGGAAAGAAGAAGATGGATGAGCCTATTGAGGCAGTTGAAATTGATGAGATGGACCTGATCCATCAATATGAAGATGATACTGAAGAAGTGGAGGTTCAGACTCCCAAACCCAAGAAAGCCAAGACTTCCACTAAGAATTCTATTTCTGAGTCAAAGTCTGTTGAACCATCCACCCTGGCAAAAAAGACCAGGTCTGCTGTGAAATCTAAACAAAAAAAATTGTTGAGGAAGAAGAACGGAGCATAGAGGAGGAAGATAGTTCAGACACTGAGAAGGACAAGATGGCCAAGTTTGGCAAGAGGACAATTCTGAAGGGTAGACTCCTCAGGGATTTGGAGGAGGAAGGAATGATGTTGTAGGAGAAATTAGAATTTCAAGGCTGGAAGGACATGGTCCTTCAGACGGATTGCAGGCTGGGCAGGAGTGAAATTGTTGATTTATGGCAAATGTTGAAGTGAAGGATGGAAGGTGTGCAAGTCTCTTTCAATGTGAATAAGTTGGGAGAAATTCTAGGTGTACCTGCTGAGGGGTACAATGACTACACAAAGCTTAAATGGCCAAGCCTAGAAAACCTTCCTACTGCCCTGTCCATTACCAGAAAATTCAGTGACAATGAAGAGAAGATTGAGCCCAAGGCTGTGTATAAAAGTGAGATGAAGCCACCCCACAAAGTGATGTTTGAATTTTTCAACAAGTGTATTCTGCCAAGGAAGGAAAGGAGGCACATTGCAAACTTCATGGACTTGGTCCTGATGGAGTGTTTAGATAGTGGGAGGCAGATTAGTTGGCATGGATTTAATCCAGCTTCTTGATTTCAAGGTACCTATGAAGAAGTGTGAGTTGGCTACAAGCAAAGATCATTTTGATGCAAACACTCTGATTGCTTGTGACTATGAAGTCCATGATACTCCTAATGAACCTGGTTCATCCAAGAAGGTATCAGTTAATAGCAAGGTCAGGGCCTTGGTGCAGGAAAGTGGGGCTAAGGATGTTGAGATTGAGAGGCTGAAGAAAAGGTTGGCTGAGGTGGAGACTGAGAGAGATGCTCTCAGAACTGAGCTGGCAAGAGAAAAGGAGAAGAATGATAGCATTCTTCAAGATATGCTGAAACTCCTCCAAGCCAAAAATCAAGCACCTAGTTCTTCCCAGCCTTAAGCCTCCTAGCCCAGTGTAGATCAACCAGTCACCCAGTTCGGGATTTTTTTGTTTTTGCTCATGTTTCCAGTATTTTTATTTCTTTTTATGCTTTGTGAAAGAATTGTGTCAATCATTAATGAAATTCATAGTTTTTTCTCTAACTGTTTATTTATATTTCTTTGACAGTTAAAATTCTTAGCTTGATCAATGATGATTAATCCATGATTTCATTTGAAGTAGCCCCAGTGGCCATAAGTAAGTTTTAAAATCTGGTTACCTCACATTTTTATGCAACTTTTCGATGATGCCGAAAGGGGAAAAAAGGTTTTGCTTTACAGTGATATTTATAAACTGATGAACCTGATCTTTGATGATAAGTGAAAATGTTCTAACATTGTATTGATGTTGGGCTAAGTTGAAACAGGGCCTAAGCTTATGAAAAGAATAGAGTTTTTCATCATCAAAAAGGGGGAATTTATTGGCCCAAATGAAGGTCAGTTTTGAAGATTGACAAAGGAAGCTCAAGCATGAACCAGGTCCATCCCTTATATACATAGACACGGGTAGATTCGAGCATGTGGGATGCACGTGAAGGAGATAAGCTTAACTTGGTACGATTGATATCTCCTGATCGAAAAGGTTGCATAATTGATAAGGAAAAGGACTCCTTACTCAAAGAGAATACTATCCATGATAAGGAAGGAGTTAGAAATTGAGATCAAGTAGAACTCTTCCACCAAGGAAGAGTAGCATTAGAATTCTAGTTATTTATTCATATACTAACTCTATATATTGCAGGATGCCCTCATTCCACATGTAAGCACAAAAAGCAGAAGTTAAACATGAACTGAGAGCAAAATAGCAAGGCGTTTTGCAAGCAATTCGTGTGTGATTCAAGCGTGCAAACCTAAAACTACATGAACCAGATAGAAGAACCAGTTACAAGTGTCTATCTTTTATTCTAGTTCAATTGTAGTAGGTATTTTTCTGTTGTACCTTCCAGCTTTATCTAGAGGCAATTGTAATAGGTACCCAGAGTATTCAAATTAGAGTTAACTCACTACTAAAAAATAGCAAAATTGCGACTGAATAATTCCGGCCGATTTAATTTGGTCGCAGTTTTTGACTGATTTGGTCGGAAACTTTATTAAAAATCATCTTTATTTTTTTTAAATTTTTGGCTCAAAATTGTGACTGATTCGATCGCTCAATTACGCGAAAAATAACGCGAAAATATTTTTTACGTTTTGTGAATGAATCTATTGCAACTATTAAAATTAAAAATTAAATTAAATTAAAGTTTGCGACCGATTTGGTCGGAATACGCAATTAAAACGAGGTCTGACTGGTAAACGGCATTTGCGACTGAATCGGTCGCAATTTTAAATTTTAAATTTCAAATTTGTGATCGATTCGGTCGCAAATATTTTTGGTAATACACCCTAACCCGTTTTTCCTTCTTTCTTCTTTCTTCTCTAACTTTTTTCCCTCTCCTCTTCTGCCCTCCACCCCGTTTATTTGTTAATTTTCTCCTCTAATCTAACTATATTAAGTATGATTTTCCTCTCTCTCTCTCTCTCTCTCTCTCTCTCTCTCTCTCTCTCTCTCCTTCACCCGCTCCATCCGCCCCCCAACCTCCCCCTCCCCCAAATTTTTTGTTCTTATGTTGTTTAACTCGTTTTTGGTGCAGGAATTTGGCGTCTCATCCCCTCTCCGGTGGTGGTTCGGCAGCAGATCCGTTGGTTCATTTTCCAGGTTTTTTTGCATTAATTTAGCAAAATAGTATGTACAAATTAGCTATATAATTTGAAATATAGTATAGATAAATTAGTAATAATTTTTGCAAATATAATATGTATGTAGTGATGTTAAAAATTTAATTATTTAGATTAATTAGCTATTTTCTATTGTTTATATAAATTCTTGTTTAAAACTTGTTTATATCAATTCTTGTTTAGAACTCTTGTTAAAAAATTTGCAATATAATAATTCTAATTGTTTATATAAAAAACAACTAAAGAAACAACTTAAATGCTAATACTTCGTATAATTTAGGTTATAATAGTTAGAATTTTTATACATTCAAATTATGTTAGTTAAGAAACAACTTAAGTACTAATACTTCTCTATTTCGGCTTTTTATTTGAAAATTCTCCATGCCCTATCAATATGTTAATTGTATTATTTATTATTGAAATGAAATGAAGAAAATGCAATCAATTAAGTAATAGAGAGCTATCATATGCTAATTTGAAATAAATTAGATTAATTTTTATGTTTTAGGACTTTTTTGTCTTACAATTGTTTAATGTACATATTAATATTGAAATCACACAAGTATTATAGTAAAATATATAATTAAACTATTTAGATTACCTTTGGGAGAATATAACTTAGTAAGTAGTATAAATAAAATAAAAATGTCGACTTCTAATTTTTTTTGGTTGTGTAGATGGCATTTGCACATCGTAGATGGATGTATAATAGGAATTATCCTAATCGTGTGGGTTTAAGGGATGAATTTAAAGAAAGGGTTGCTAGATTTATTGCTAAGGCAAGGACACTTGATGATTTTCGTATTGAAGGAACCATTAGGTGCCCTTGTGTGAAATGCAAGTGTGTTAAGTTATTGGGAGAAGATGTTGTTACATGTCATCTTTTTAAAAAGGGATTTATGGAAAAATGTATGGACTGCTCATGGGGAGAACCTTGATAGTGTAAATGATGTTGATTTTCATAATCTATTGGTGGTGAGGATGTTAGTTCGTAATGGAGAATAATATTGAAAATTCTAGATTCAATGACAGGATGAGGGATGCCTTTGAGATGTTCCATGGGTCTCAAATTGAACCAAATGATGAAGCTAAGAAGTTCTTCAAAGAGTTAAAGGAAGCTAGTTGTCCGTTATATGAAGGCTCATTGCATTCCAAGTTGTCTGTTGCTGTTCGATTACTTCAGATTAAGTCAGATAGTTCTATTTCTCAATCGGGCATGAATTCTATCATTGGGCTTATGAATGAACTTAATTCGAGTAACACTGATCTGCCCAAAGATTTCTACATGGAAAAAAAAATTGATTTCCAAATTGGGTCTTTCATCAGAAAGGATTCATTGATGTGAGAATGGTTGCATGTTATTCTATAAGGATGATGCATCTCTAGAGAACTGTAAATTCTGTAACAAGCCTCGTTATAAGGATTCCACAAATGATAAAAAGAAGAATATTCCGGTGAAGGCGATGCACTACTTACCCCTTATACCAAGGTTAAAGAGGTTGTATGCATCAATGAGCCTCGCTCCTCATATGAGATGGCATTATGAGCATAGAAGGCCAGATGGTGTTCTATGTCATCCATCAGATGGAGAAGCATGGAAGCATTTCGATAGGGTGTTCCCGGACTTTTCTAGTGAACCAAGAAATATTAAGTTGGGATTATGAACTGATGGATTCACTCAATTTGCAGTCTCTGCCGTACCATATTCATGTTGGCCGGTGTTTGTTACGTCGTATAATCTTCCACCTGAGTTATGTATGACAAGTCCATATTTGTTTCTAACTTGTATTCTTCCAGATCCACGCAATCCAAAAAAGTTGATTGATGTTTACATGCAGCCTTTGATTGATGAGTTGAAGTTATTGTGGCATCAAGGCGTGGAAACATATGATGTATCAACTAAGCAAAACTTCAGATTGCGTGCTGCTTTGATGTGAACTATAAATGATTTTCCTGCTTATGAAATGATGTCCGGGTGGTCGACTACCGAAAAGTTAGCTTGCCCGACTTGTATGGAAGATACAAAGGCATTCACTTTGAAACATGGAGGTAAGAACACATGGTTTGACTGCCATCGCCGCTTCTTGCCAATGGATCATGAGTTCAGGAGAAATACTAGTGCATTTATGAAGAACAACATAGATTATGATGAGCCACCATCCGCCTTATCTCCAGAAGAGACATTGAACAGAGTTAGAGATCTACCTAAGGTAACAGAGTATCCCTTGGCTAATAAGATACATGGTTATGGTAACTGGACTAAACAGAGCATATTCTGGGAGTTACCTTATTGGAAGCACAATCTTCTTCGACATAATCTTGATGTCATGCATATTGAGAAGAACCTTTTTGACAACTTGTTTAATACTGTGATGGATGTCAACAACAAGACAAAGGATAATTTGAAGGACATGATGGACTTAAAGGAATACTGTTGGCGAAGTGAGTTGTACCTGACATATTTGAACAACAAGATTCAGAAACTCAAGGCCAGTTTTAGCTTCACCTTGGAGGAGAGAAGAGAGATTTGTGATTGGATTAATAATTTGAGTATGCCTGATGGGTACGCATCCAACCTATCTAGGTGTGTTGACATGAAAGAAGGAAAGTTGATGTCTATGAAAAGTCACGATTGTCCTCATTCGTCTAATATTATTTATTCAATTTTGCAGGTTAGGTGCGTATGGCAGCCTACACTTGAAAATCTGGTGATGAGAACTTTGAGAAGAAAGCACAAAAACGGATAACAGATTCACATCATGTTGCTAGGAAAGGTGGCAACAGGCCTGATTGGATACGTGAAGATGTCTGGAGTCAGCTCTTGGCGAAGTGGAACACCTCTGAGTGGAAGAAGAAGAGTGAAAAGGCAAAGTTAAACAGAGCTTCTACTAAGGATGGAGCATTGCATACTGGAGGTTCTATTAGTTTTGCAGCACATCGTTTGAGAATGGTAATTTCATTACAAAATATTCTTAGTTTTATACATATACATATATATCTAATTACTTCTTAATTTTCAGGAAAAGGATCGCGGGGGAGATGTGCCTTATGCTAATTTTGCAGAGACCCGCAAGAATAAAAAGAAGGATGGCACACGAGAAGGATGGGTCGAATCGCGTGCTTCAGAGACATTTGTATGATACCAACACCAACACTATATTATTTTTTCTCCTGATTTATTTTATTTATATAACATATATTATATATATTTCAGGACAAGTATCATATTGATCTTGATGCATGGAAACAAACTCAGCTTGAAGGAACTCAGCTGGCCCCGAAGGATATGACTGCAATTTGGACACAGGCGGCTGATGGCGTGAATAAAGGTATAAATATTATGTAATTACCTATTTTGGTATTAGTTTGAAAGTTGTGTGTTTGTTTTCTTACTTCTTTTACTTTCTTTTCTTTATTTCTCGTGAAAATAATAAATAAAGGTCGAGTCTACGGGATTGGAGTACAGACATCCTTCAGTCGTCAACCAGCAACATTATTCACTGGGGCATCAGTTTCCCAAGAAGACATGGAAGCTATGCGTCAAAAAGTGGATCAAATGTCGCAAGAATTTCAAGCAACTCAGACTTTAATCAAAAAATTGTTAAAAAATAAAAGCAAGAAAGGAGCTGCAATGGAGTCTGAGTCTGAGGAGGAGGAGACTGATTCAGCATAAGCTATTTGAATGTTTTAGAGTTGAAGTTAGAGACATTCGTAATTTATGTTGTTTGATAGTTGGTTGTTTGATTAGTTGGTTGAATTTATATAAATATTACTATTTGTTTTGTAAATTTGATTTGGATTGTTATATTAGGTTTTTGTTTGGCTGTTAGGTGTTTGGTTGTCTATTTTATTTGGCAGGTGGTGTAATTAAAAAAACAGCAGAATTCTGCTTAATAATGCCCAGATTTGCAACTGAATCAATCACAAATTTCTCCAGAAATTACTCAGATTTGCGACTGATGCAGTCGCAAATTGAAAATTTCTAACAAAATTTAATCAAATTTTGAAATATCGATATTTTTAATTAATTAATAATCAACATTTACGATCGATCCAGTCGGAATAATTAATTAAAAATTAATTTTCTTTTTTAGTTTCCGATGGAATCAATCGCAACCTTTAATTTATATTTATTTTTTAAATTCAGGTCAACGACTGAATCGGTCGCTAAATTTGCGACTGATTTGGTCGCAAATGACCTAATTTCAAATGTTCCCATATTTTTCAATTTGCGACTGAATCCGTTGCAAATTTTCGATTGATTTCGTCGCGAATATTTTGCGACCACGTGTTTTCCGACTAACACTTTTCAGCCGGAAATCCGTCGGAAAAATACGATTTCTGACCGATTTTCGAGCGCTTTGACGGTCGCAAATTTTCTATTTTTTAGTAGTGACTTGAAGTTGTCGCAACAGTTAGAGGATGTTTGCTACAAAGAGATTAGACTTAATTCTAGGTTTACAAAAGTGTTTTGTAAATGCAGTTTTTGGCTTCGTGATTTAGTGGAGAGTTTGAAAAAATCCTACTGAGAAGTAGGTCATGGTTTTCTCACCTTTTGAGCCAAGTGTTTTCCACGTAAAATACTTATGTTCTTTACTTTCCGCATTTACTATTTCAGCAATAGTAGGTTAAGGAACACATAGAAGAACCAGGTCCTTCTATAATCAATTTAGGCGAAATATTGGACACCATACAAATCATCCCCTCTCCCCTCCCCCTCTCCCTCTCCCCCTCCCTGTGTGGTATTGAAGTTAAAACATCACTTAGCTTCTACCATATTACTAGTACCACGCCCTAAACTTTGTGAAAAGCCATAATCATATTGCCTCTATGAACTCTTAATATACCTCCAGCACCAACTAATTTGGATTCACGCCACGTGTAAGACCTATTAATGGAGAAGAGCTCACGACTATGATATTTTCCATTTCTAAAGCTCAAACTCGAGAACTTTTATAAAGTATGGAGGAATTTTATTCATTACACCACTACTCTTGACGGTGGTTGTCACAAACTTTATTATAAGGGCATGTACTATATTAAAGGATAGAATCCTCATAGGCAGATTCAAGGAATTTTACGTTAATATATAAAAAAAATCAACTGTTTATTTTATTTTATTTTTTTGCTAAGAACAGGCATCCATAAGCAAACAGATTATTAAGCTATTAAGTTATAAACAATCATAAGTGTAACGACTAGTTTAAATCTCATACGCTTTTTCACAACAACTTCCATAGTTTCATGCCTCACAAAAATCTTAAAGTAGCAAGACACTAGTAAATAAGCAAACTTAAATCACTTAGATATATCCTTGACGTTTTATGAAGTTAAAACATTACCCTTATTCTACAACTACTCAATGACTTATGCCTTACTCCCAAAGTTTAGGAAGAATAATTATAAAATTCGCTAGCATGTTTTTTTTTAGGTACAATTAAATAATTTAATTATTGTGGTTATGGGTAAGGTTCGCGGTCATAACTATGACACATAAATCCAAATTTAAGTACACATATACGAGACTTAATCAATTAAACTAAAATAATAATAATAATAATATGTCATTAATCACATGTACGTCTATGTGGCATGATTTTTGACGCACAAACATAATACGCTAGTGTGACTTCTTCAAGATAAATTTCATAATTCCTTAAATAAGCAAATAAAAGCAGTTTTAAAAGCAAAAATGCATAAAAATCCTTAAAACATTAATTAAGCTAAGTGATCATGCTAAAACCAGGGAATTCAGAGAGTGTCTTACACTTTTTCCTCGGTTAACATAATTCCTTACCCGATCTTATATGTTTGCCGACTATAATTGGAGTCAAAACTTTCTTTGATTAGAAATTAAATAAGTGGTGACTTGAAAAATCAAAATCGAATAATTCCAAGTAGCGACTCGTAAGTTAATAAAATCAATCATTTTCAAAAAATGTTACTTTAACCGGAAAAAACTCATATCCACAATCCCCGGAAAAAAGGTGTAAAATTGAGCTTCCAAAATTTGCTCTTTCTTCCTTCTCCTTCTATTGTCGTGTGTGTCTTTAGCATTGGCCAGCTTAATTATTCTCAAGCTTCGCCTTAATTAGCTATTACTGCTAAATATAAGTTACAAGTTACAACAGTATATATGACATTCAATAATCTCTCAAATGAGAAAAGGGTAACTGATTTTATATGTTTAGATGTATACTCATCATCCCAACAATTTTAAGGTATACTCTTATAGGCAAAACGACATGAACACACAATCCAAACAGCCTGTAGATCTTGAATTTGCCAGGCATGTGCACGATTTATTCATATGTTGTCTTGTCTCTGATCCCTATTGTAGTTCTACTAACGAGGCGAAGTAAACTTCAGCTTGTTGGTGCTTGTAATTGGCGCCGAACAAGAGCAGTGTAAATTCCATCCATGACCAGAAGCTCGTCATGGCTTCCACTTTCCACAATCTGACCATCACAAACAACTGCTACTATGTCTGCACTTTTCACAGTAGAAAGCCTATGTGCTATTACAAGCACTGTCCTGCCTCTCATCAGAGAATCCATAGCATCCTATTAGCATTGACACCTCAAATTAACAGAAATATTTTCTATAAAGTGGGAAGTAAGAAAATCAACCAGCATACTTGGAAGCGTATTTCCTTTATCTTAGTTTGACTGTGCACGAAGTTTTACGAAGGTAAGGAAGACTCATGTATCTTGTGGTGTTAAACTAAGGAATTTATAACATTCCAAAAAAACCCTTTCAATTCTGTAGTCTTAAGCATGCCATGTTGTTCCAATAACGGAGTGTCATTAACGGAAAAATGGGAATGCATGACTAGAAACTTACTAAATATAGAAAAATGTCACTCTTTTGTAAATAGAGTAAAAAGGAAAGTAAGACTCCATATATTGAAACGGAGGGATATAATATGGAAATATGAGCATATATAAGTTCGAAAGTTCATACTTGTACAAGGTATTCGCTCTCAGCATCTAGAGCACTAGTGGCTTCATCAAGAAGAAGAACTCTAGGGTCCATCAACAGGGCCCTGGCAATTGCAATTCTCTGCTTCTGCCCTCCTGATAACCTTAGTCCACGTTCTCCGACAACAGTTTGATATTTATCCGGAAAGGATTCTACAAAGTCATGAGCATTAGCCATTTTCTGCACCATTCATATTTGACAAAGAATTATGTTTTTGGGTAAAAAGGAGAGTGAAAATATAAAAAGTCTTGAATCTTGGGACACAGATTGAATTTACCGCCACATTTTCTATGTCAGCTCTGCTTGCTTTGCCATCAAACCCGTATGCAATGTTCTCTTGTATTGAACAGTTGAAAAGAACAGGTTCCTGGCTCACTATACTAATCTAAATTAACGTAAAAGTTAGTATTTGGATATTTTAGAAATTTGGAGAACACTTCAAATGATTAGTTAGTAGTAATATTGTTGAAACAGTAAAGCCTTTTGACAGAAAGCTCATATATGGTATGCACAGATGCTTAATCATAGATGATGGATCATATTTTACCTTTTTGTGTAGATATTCATGTGATATTTCCACCAAAGGAACCCCATTGAGCAGTATATTCCCCTTAAGTGGATCATAGAACCTCTCTATCAAGTTAGCAGTTGTTGTCTGCAACCAATCCACAAGAACATTAGCATAAAAGTTTATCACAAACCTCATAAGATCACATTAGCAGGTGCTGGTTTACGAAGTTACCTTTCCTCCACCGCTCGGACCAACAAGGGCAACTTTTGATCCTGGTCTCAATTTAAGTGATATACCCTGTTAATCCAATGAAAAGAAATCATAGATGCTGTGGATCAGAACAAAATGTGCTTTTTTGGTATCTGCATAAGTGGTATATTTTTAAGTCCCCCAACAAGCTTTAATAACTTCAAATGCTATCCTTTTTAGATATGCCAAGAATAGCTAATTTTACTGTCAATATTGACAGCATTAAGACTCTAGGCGCATTTCAAAGTTTAAAAGAAAACACTTAAGAGTATCAGGTCAGATAGTATGTTTGGCTGCATCGAATTATGAAATAGGACAACTAATTGTCTCTGATATCTATAGATTAAAAATTTACCTTGAGTACCATATGACTTGGGCGAGATGGGTAAGCAAACCATACATCATCCAGTTCAACGTCTCCATCGGGGTCACTGCACCAAAAGCCAAAATGTTAATAAGAAGTATCTCTATGGGTCTTCGTTTTAACAAAATATGTAATCCCCAGTAAAATAAGAGTTTTACCACCAGCACCCTGTTGGAGGACGTTTGTGGGTGAAGAAGCATGGACTAACCTTATAGGGCACTTGTCTCCTGATGTAGGCATGCTTGAGACACGGTCTAGAAGTTGAAAAACTCTTCTACTTGCTCCTGCAGCTTTCATCGCTGTTGTATATAAGCCTGATAGAGACGATATCGATGATCCAACTGCAAGGAATTCAGTGTGAATGAGGCCTTATAATTCAACATCGTTCTCTTTTCTGTAATAAATCAAAATGCAACTGAACGTGCATTTCGATTTAGAATTAGACTATTGAACTCAGGAAATGTGCCTTATAGGTTTGATGATTAATTTCAACCTGCCATTACATGATAAAGACACATACGGGGAAGCATTGTGGATATGCAGGCCACAGAAACATAGGTAGACATACAGCCACATAATTTTTCTAGTGTATGATTTATTATATCAAGACAAGAAGGTCATTCTGAGAATGAATGCTGAGAATATTCAGAAGCTACATCTAATCAAGCGGTTATGCTCACTGTAAAATATGATAGAGCAAAATCCGGAGAAATCCGCAGCACCAGATATAATATCTGAGTAACAGACATTTTATAAGCTTCTTTTACGCATGCCATCTATTGAAATATTATTAAGGTAGCTGCTAGGATTGTCCTCAAGTAAATCTTTAGCTAGTTACTTTTGTAGGCGAAGGAAAAGTATCGAATGGCTTCTCTGCATTCCATTTCAAAGATATCCCATTTATAATAAGATTCCCTCTCTTTGCCAACTCAATTTCCAACGTAAAAGAAAAGGAAAACTCATGGCATTTTTTACCTGTGAGGCTATAAAGAATGAAGGATGTAAGAGACCCTGCAGTCATGGAGCCTGTTATAGCCAAATAAGCTCCATAAATCACCACAACAATAACCGACAAAGTTGATCCTGCACTTAGCCCTCCGGAAAATAGACCAACCACTTTCTGTACCCGAAAACATGGTGACAAACAAAACTCACTAATTAAGTTAACCTCCATAATCTTGTAAGTGAAAGAAACCCAATTCATGAGTATCCTCACCGCTTGTCGTAGTCCTAGCTTTAGGGTCTCATCAACCTTCTCTGAGTAACCTGATATTGCATATTTTTCTTTTGCAAATGATCTCACTGTTCTGATGGCCCCAAAAGATTCCTACATTTTTACTAATTCAAAAGAAGCATGGTCTCGAAAAGGCAAATAGAGGCATGCGATAGTAAAATCATCCAAAGTAAATGCCAACCTCAGCAATGGAGGCAGCTACTGCAGCAGCTGCTTGAGTTTCATGTGACAGCTCCTTCATATAGCGCCCGAATTTACGAACACCAATGAAAATGATAGGCACAACAACCAGAGACAGCACTAACCAAGTGAAAGGTCACTAATGAGTAGTAGTATGCGAGGGCAGTCAGTGAGTGGGAGTCTTGATTATAGAGATACTCACATGTCAACTTCCAGGAAGATGAGAACATGAATCCAATCCCAATAAGTGCAGTTGTTAGGTTTCTTAGAGCTTCTGATAGGTTGGTGGTTGCAGCATTTTTAATGATTTGGGTGTCTTCTGATAGCCTGCTTAACAGTTCCCCCGTCCGAGTCACATCAAAGAAGGCTATTTCCTATAAGAACTTTAATTTGTCAAGCAGAAACTAAGTTCCCAATTGCTTAACTCCGAACCAAGGCATTTTGCTGTCTCCGTGGCCTTAGTCATGTAAAAGTATTTCCAAAATGATTGTGTGTAATCATTTAGAAGAACAAATAGAATCATGAAAAAGAGGGATAAGAAGAGGATTTACTTGCTGGATTAGGTGACTAAACAAATTCTTTCTCAGACGAGCAACAACCCTTTCACTGACGGAAGAAAACAACCATGACCGTAATGCAGTGGAAAGAGAGCTGAAAAGAATATTTTTGAAGACATGAACACTTGGAAAAATACAAGCTAAAGTACGCAGAATGCAGCAACCATGTTAAGCTATCTTGTAATGAGAATCAAAGTTCACTGACGAAAATTTTCTACAAGGCATATTACTTATTTATGGGTTTCCAAACCACACATCATATTTGAAATTTGCATATTTTGCAGAAACACTTTTCCATGTCTTGTCTCCTACAACATTAATGTCTCACAGGGTACTTCCACAAAACATCAGTAGGTCTCATTACAACAACAACAACAACAACAACAACCAAGTAAAATCCCAGAAGTAAGGGGTCTGGCGAGGATAGTGTGTACGCAATCCTTACCCTGCCCCCACGGAGTAGAGAGACTGTTTCCAATAGACCCTCGACTCAAGAAGACCAAAAAGACGAAAGAGACAAATATCAGTACTATCAACGGAAACCATAGAAATAGTAAGGCATTGTAAGAAACCAAAAAATAGTTGAAACGCAATACAATAACCAGTAAAGAAAAGCGGGAGAATAGTGAGAACACAACATAAACCACTAGAAATCTAAGACAAACCTTATCAGTCTATCCTCACACCTGGAACGAAGTAGAAAAATGCTCAACTTCCTAACCTACAACCCTGATGCTCGATCTCCACACCTTTCTATCAAGGGCCATGTCCTCGGAAATCTGAAGCCACGCCATGTCATGCATGATCACCTCTCCCCAGTACTTCTTAGGCCGCCCTCTACCTCTTCTCGTTCCCGCCAAAGCCAACCGCTCACACCTTCTTACCGGGGCATCAGGGCTTCTCCTCCGCACATGCCCAAACCATCTGAGTCTCGCTTCCCGCATTTTTTCCTCTATAGGAGTCACACCTTCTCCCAAATATCTTCATTCCTAATCTTATCATGCCCGTACATCCACCTCAACATCCTCATCTCTGCTAATTTCATCGTGAGTTCTTAACCGGCCAACACTCTATCCCATACAACATAACATGGTCGGTCTAACCACCGCTCGATAAAACTTATCTTTGAGTATCAATGGCACTTTCTTGTCACACAGGACTCCACATGCTAACCTCCATTTCATCCAACCCACCTCTATACGGTGCGTGACGTCCTCGTCAATCTCCCGTCCTCCTGGATAACAGACCCAGGTACTTGACATTGCATCTCTTGGGGATAACCTGTGATCCAAGCCTGACATCCATGTCCGCTTCCCTCGATTCGGCGCTGAACTTGCACTCCAAGTACTCTATCTTTGTCCTGCTCAACTTGAAACTCTTAGACTCAAGTGCTTGTCTCCAAACCTCCAGCCTCTCGTTAACATCGTCTCGCGTCTCATCAATCAGAACTATGTCATCAGCGAATAGTCTCCCCTTAAATATGTCGTGTCAGGGCGTCCATCACTAGGGAAAATAAGAACGGACTGAGCGCGGATCCTTGATGTAACCTCATAACAACCGGGAAATGCTCTAAGTCGCCTCCCACTGTCCTAACCCGAGTCTTAGCTCAGTCATACATGTCTTTGATCGCTCTAATGTAAGCTACTGGCAAATCTTTTACCTCCAAGCATCTCCAGATAACCTCCCTAGCGAACTTGTCATACACTTTCTCCAGGTCAATGAACACCATGTGCAGATCCTTCTTCCGATCCCTGTATTGTTCCACCAACCTTCTAATAAGGTGGATAGCTTCCGTGATCGAACGACCCGTCATGAACCCGAATTGGTTGTCGAATATAGACACTGTCCTCCTCACCCTCAGTTCCACCACCCTTTCCCAAACTTTCATGGTGTGACTTAGTAACTTGATACCCCTATAATTGTTACAACTCTGTATATCACTTTTGTTCTTGCACAACGGTACCACCGTACTCCACCTCCACTCATCCGGCATCCTCTTCGTTCTGAAAATAACATTAAATAGCCCAGTCAGCCACTCCAAGCCTGCTCTACCTACACACTTCCGAAATTCTGCCAGAATTTCGTCTGGCCTTGTTGCTCTACCCCTACTCATCTTGCGCATAGCCTCCATGACCTCCTCAACCTTAATGCGCCCACAATACCTAAAGTCCCGGTGGCTCTTCGAATGCCCAAAGTCACCTAGCACAATATCACGGTCCCCTTCTTTATTTAGAAGTCTATGAAAGTAAGTCTGCCATCTCCGCTTAATCTGAGCCTCCCCATCAATACTCTACCATCCTCGTCTTTGATGCACCTTACTTGATCCAGATCCCGAGCCTTCCTCTCTCTCGCCTTAGCTAGCCGAAATAACTTCGTATCCCCGCCTTTGTCCCCTTGTTCCTCGTACAGCCGACCAAACGCTGCAATCTTGGCCTCCATGACCGCCTCCGTGACCTCGCTACCTTATACCTCTCCATGTTCGCTCTCCCCTCCTTCTTTGCTTCTATTTTGCCTTGGACCACATCATTCCACCACCAATCACCTTTATGCCCGCCAGAGAAACCCTTCTAAACCACTAACACCTCTCTCGCCACCTCCCTTACACAGTTCGCCGTCATCGTCCACATAGCTCTCGCATCCCCACTACTCCTCCAGACTCCCATAGCCGATAGCCTCCCCTCCAACTCCTTAGCTTTATCCTTAGTCAAGGCTCCTTACCTGATCCTCAGTCGTCCTCGAAGACCTCTTCTTTTTCCTTATCATGATTCTCACGTCCATCACCAAGAGCCTATGCTGCGTCGCAAGGATCTCGCCCGGGATAAACTTGCAATCCTTGCACAACCCTCTATCGCACCTCCTGAGGAACAGATAATCAATCTGAGTCTTTGCCATCGTAACCAAGTGCTCCTCCCTCTACGGGAAACTAGAGTTCACAATCACTAGTTCAAATATCTTAGCGAAATCCAATAGTGAAGTTCCTTCTACGTTCCTATCCCCAAAACCGAAGACGCCATGCACCTCGCCATAGCCACCAGCAGTCAATCCGATATGACCGCCGAAATCCCCTCCTATAAATAACCTCTCGGCAGGCAGAATACTGCGCACAATCTCATCTAACCCCTCCCAGAAGAGCCTAATAACCTCCTCATCCAAGCTCGCTTGCGGTGCGTAAGCGCCTAAGTTGCTCGGACTCGGGTGCGTGTATCCGATACGGGGACGGATCCGAGTGTCGGATTCGGAGAAATCTAAATTTTAAGATTCTGGGGTGCGGATCCGGATATGGGTACGGGTGCGGGGGTTCAGCTAATAAAAAATAGAGCTATAAAAATATTGTAAATTTTGAGAGATATTCTGTGAAAAACTTACCTGAATATTGTACAACACAATCTTTCATTCTCCAAGATGGTCATTATTCTTCCATTGTTCTAAATCTGTTTTATTTTTTATTTTGAGAAATCAAAATCGCAATTTTTCTCCCAAATTTGTCGATGGACTCCGATCAAAGTGTCTGAAGTCAGTTGACCGTATCTGGGACATATCTCGTCCCAGTATCGGTATCCATCCCGTATCCGGACAGGGATGACACCAAAATCGAAAAGCCCGCGCAACTTAGGTAAGCGCTAACGACATTCAGGGTGCACTCTCCAACCACTAACTTGATAGCCACCAATCTATCATTCACCCGCCTAACCTCTACCACAGACTCTTTAAATTTCCTATCCACCAAAATACCCACTCCATTCTTAAGGAATTGATAAGGATTCATCATTGGCAGATCGCATCCATGTTCTTGACAGAGTTGAAACTCAAGGCCTTATTTTATATTTCACTCTTTTAAAACGAAAAAAAGGTGAACTTCACATAAAAACTAGCCTAAACTTGTGCGTAGTTCTTCAAAAAACTATCTGAAGGTTGAGTTAGAACTTAGATGGAAGGTCTTCCCAAGTGATATCAGGTCTAAAATAATGGAGTTCGGTTCTAGGAAATGTATCACCTCTTCAAGATTTCATATCCAGCAAGGAAAGAGTAATAATCTCAGAGACATGAACCAAGGATTTTAATAGGTACTTGACAGATGACAAGTTAAATGACAGAATTTAAAAAGGCAGATATTTCCATACCCAGTAAAAACTATTAAGATAATAGCCAATATCGTGTTTTTCACGGCTTCTAATGCTTCAGCTTGCTGTTGAGGGGTTTGTATGTCTCTTGATACAATGTCAATTACCATGCCACCAAATTTCGGCTGCAATGGGTAAAGTACAGCATCAACAGTAGATCAAAGAAGACTGGCAAAGGGCGGATGTCCACAAGTGAGTTTTAGTGGAATTCTTACTGTTGGCCTTGATATAACAACATGCTTTATGTGATCTCTTATCTCTCCTTAATATTGGTTTAACTTCCAGGTACAGTAATAAAAAGGTGTGAAACTCAATTACTAAATATAAACCAACACTCAGCATTTTCAAAACTCTAATGCGACAACATGTTAAGAGAATGTAACAAAAGTGGAATGAGAGTGCTATACTATAAGAAGGTTTGTTGTTGATGCTATCAGCAATGCAATTGTAGCAAAAATTAGCTTTCCGGCATCTGGCTTTGCCTGAAATTAGGCGGAAAAAGAACCCAAAAATCGAACACTGTTAGATGTATTGATGAAAACCAGAATACCTGACATTCTAATTTTGTAGTACTCACCAGAAGAAATACTCTACAAAATCCAACATTGGCAGCCTGAATTCAAACACAATAAGTCAAGAGCTACACAAAGGAGCTGCTTTAAATGAGGGAAAAAGCGAACGAGCCAGCAGAAAAAGCAATCACCTCTGCTTCTCCATGCTCAAGATCAGTCCCAGGACCAGTAGAAGTGCCTTCTTCATTTGTCTTCACCCGAGCCTAAAAGTGTTGCACTCAGCAAATGTCAGCAACTACTTCTACTCATTTTATGACCAATTCAAACCTTTAAAAAGTGTATATTTTATGTTTGTGTATCTACATATATAAGAATTTTTACTGAGCTCAGCATTCGGTACAGTTCATTATATCCATACAAAAAACCATATACTAAGTGCTGCTCAGGTTATCAGCATATATAAAGTAGCAGAAGCTTTATAAAAAGAGTCCCTTTCTAAAGTAAAAGGGAACACATAAGGAGGAACCAAATATCATATGAACTATTGAACCCTACAGTAAAATTCCATACTTATGATGTAGGAAGCAAGTCCCCAAAAAGCACAAGAATGTCAAATCTGGGATTCGAGCCTAATTAAATTTTGTGTCATCTAAGATGGCCTAAAGATACTCTTAATATGGTGTGGTGTGATATTGTCCGCTTTAAACCAGCACAGATTTCCCCAAAAAGCCTAACACCGTTAAGATATCTCTACACCTTATATGTAGGCTCCCAATCTTTCAGTTACCAATGTGGTACTTTATTCACACACCCAACATCACGTTTACCAGAAGCTTCCCTTATGTAAAGGGATTCAATAACATATACTCATACTAATCATGGTCTATCAAAACATAATCATGGTCTCTTGTTACTAAACAAGCATCTTGGACAAAAGGATTTCAACAAGCAAAAATTGCAGCACCAAAGAGAAAGCAAAAACAAGAAGAACAAAAATTCAAGAGAAAGCCTTCATTTTTGTTACTACTCCATACATGTTTTATTTAATCAGTAGGCCAAAAAAAAAAAGAGAGAGAGAGGAAGCTTACATCTTTTTTTAACAGGGAGACTCTTTCGCTTCCGGTAGACATTATAGATCGTGCAGTCCAATCTAAAAGCTTTTTCTTGCCCATTTCTACCTTCCGAAATAGAATTAATGTTACAAAACAAGAGAATATATGAAAAAGAAAAAGGTTGGTTGAGAGTTGGCTTAGAATGGACGCTACATGACTTTGAAGCAAACAAGGGGCAGTCAGAATTTCAGTGGGAAGAGCAAGTCAAAGATCATGAGACACAAAAATAAAGTTGACATTTTATGTGTGTGTCCTATAGGATCTTTGGAACGTGAGTGTACTATGAATGTACCATTTGCAAAGCGGCTATAAAAAGGAACAAAAAGGAATGATTAGGAGCATAGGAGTGTAAAAACTTATACCCAATTTACACTAAACTATATAGTATAATAATTAAAGTGAGACTGTGATAGCAGTGTATGTGAAGACATGTTTCATTAGGTTGACATAAATACTGGTGTATGTAAATTTACCGGTTATAGTTGACATATTCTTCTACTCACTCCCTCTCCCTCTCATTCTAATTTGTATGTGAAGTGATTGATTGAAAACGGAAGTTCTACGCATCTTTTCAAGTATAGTAATCTTCCTCCTAGTCAAAAATAAAAGAAAACAGTAGAAACAGAGGAGTAGTAATATTTAAGTATTTGTTTGCATGTAATTAATAATGTTGGACTTGGTTTCTAATGGAATATTTAAAACGAATGTCGTAAATATCTTAGACAAATCTTATACTATAGGAATTGTACTGTAATTTCTGTTCCAGTTTACGTGAACCTATTTATTTTTTGTCCATAATAAAAAGAATGATTCTTTTTTAAATTTGATAATATTTTATCTTAAACTTATAATTTTACCCTTAATGAAAAGCTTTTATAATCACATAAATAGTATGGGTCCTTTTTAACTTATTTAGGACTATAAATTCCAAAAAAATTATTTTTTCTTAAATTGTGTACCCAATCAAACATGTTTACGTGAATTGGAACAGAATCTATTTCTACTTTCCGATTCGCAGCCACATATATTTCTAAATGTCAGACAGAGAATTTTTGGGGTTAATTTTGTCTTTCGTAGCAGATTTTTGTTCCTGTTCTTTTGTCTGTGTTTCTCTAATATTCGTTTTTTCTTTTCTTTACTGGAGTAGCAAGGTTCTGGCCGCAATCAGCTGGGTCCAATATCCGCAATCATGCAATTTTTTTTACGGATTTTATATATATATATAAATTATATAGTCAGACCATCCCTATATAACAATACTTCGCTATAAAAACTAAGTTTTTTCGTAATTAATTTTTATGTTATGTTATAATATATGTTCTTTATAATAGCACTTCGCTATAACATTCAAAAATAATCGGAACAAATGAGTCTGTTATAGAAAGGTTTGACTATATTAGGCATTCCTCAACTATTTGAACGGTTGGATGGGCGGTTATTTAGCCTCATCCAGCCCTTTTTAGTGCAATTTTTTTCATGAATGACATGGTTAGCATAAAACAAATGTGAACATGTTACGTTATTTACTTCTGATACGCAGCTTCCGTTCAACTTACGTTGCTGATTAAAACAAAATATCCAAAGGAAACAATCTCTGATAGATGTGGGCTATCAAAAAATATTTATACGAGCCACACAGTGCAAGGTAAGCTAGCTCTTCCGAATCAACTTTTATTTCTAGCAGTATTTTTGTAAATAGTGGAATTAGTATAGGAAAATTTAAATGTGCCTGTGGGGTATTATGACTTGTTATTGAGTTTAATTGTCTTCTGAAGTTGTCAGAAGGTCATTCTCCTAATTTTTGCATGAAGATTAATCATCAGTTATTTACTTGAATTGTCTTCTAGAGTTGCCACAACCAGGGGAAGAGGCACCGAGGTGCTGTAGGAAAATGACACCGGAAAATAACGATAATAATACTGCAATAATATTATTTGTAAGCGAAAACACACGGATTGACTTGAATTGTACTAGGTTGAACTAATCAATGAATTCTTGGTCAGTTTGAAGAAGATAGAAGAAGAGAAAGAAGAGAGAAACAGAGTGATAGAGAGGAGTGTGTAAAAAGAGAAGGAAATGATTCTATTTCACTGAATCAATCTGTACAGTAGAAGAGTATATTTATACAAGCGTAATTATACTCTATTCTAACTAACTCTAACAGCTAGGATGAGTCGTTAATAACTAATTAACTAACACTAGGAAATTACATAATTGCCCTTTCTTCTTTGGCTATGTTATATCTTTCTCTACACCCCCCCCCCCCCCCCCCCCCCCCCCTCAAGCTAGGTACTGAAAACACATTGAGAACACCTAGCTTGGAAGAAAGATATTCATGATGCATCTTGTTGAGACCCTTAGTTAAACAGGTTGTTCTTTAGTAGATATGTATGTTGTTTTTATTAGCCATTGCATGGTTTTTTCTCTAATGAAGTGACGGTCGATCTCGATGTGCTTTATCCTTTCGTGATAAACAGGATTAGCTGCAATTCGCATTGCAGCTTTGCTATCACTGAATACTTTCACAGGTAATTTGATATCAATTCCCACTTCTTTTAGCAATCCAATTAACCAGATGAGTTTTGCCACAGTTGCTACAAGGCTTCTATACTCAGCTTCTGCTGAGCTTCTTGAAACTGTGGTTTGCTTCTTTGATTTTCATGATATTAAGGAGTCTCCAAATTTTACTAGGTAGCCTGAGAGATTTCCTTGAGTATGGGTAGGCAGCCCAGGCTGCATCACAATATGCTGAAATATTGTTGTTGAATTTGCTGGAGAGTAATATTCTTTGTCCTGGACTGTTCTTGATGTAGTTTACAATTCTTAGAGTTGCTTCCATGTGAGATTTCTTTGGTCTTTGAAGAAACTGACTTAGTGTTTGTACACTGAATAAAATATTTGGCCTTGTCATTGTTAAATATAAGAGTTTACCTATCACCATTTGATAAGGAGTTGAATCTGATAGTTCTTCATCCACCAATGTAGTAGGCTTAGTTCTTCTGAGATGCTCATCATATTCTGTTATTGTGAGTTTTATATTGTCATCCAGTGGTGTAATTCCTGGTTTAGCAGCTGCAATACTTGTCTCAGAAATAAATTCCAAATCATATTTCCTATGATGCATAAGTATTCCTTGTTTTGATCTAGCAAACTATATACCTAAGAAGTATTTCAATTCTCCTATGTCTTTCATTTTGAAAGACTGTTGCAGATTTTCTTTGGTTTCCTATATTAGTTTCAGACAATCACCAGTAACAAGCATGTCATCTACATAAATCAGAATCATTGTAACACTTCTGCAGTTTTCTTAAAGAACAGGTGGTCATATTGACTTTGCTGAAATTGAGAGCTCAGTAATACTTCTGTTAACTTAGCATTCCATTGTCATGGAGCTTGTTTTAAACCGTATAAGGATTTAAAAAGTCTACACACTTTATTCTCCCCCTGACTTGTGAATCCTTGTGGAAGAGTCATGTATATTTCATCAAGTAAATCTCCCTGTAAAAAGACATTATAAACATCCATTTGATATATATGCCAGTGTCTTGTAGCAGCTAGATCCAGTACAGTTCTTACGGTCTTCATCTTTATGACCGGAGAGAAGGTTTCTTGATAGTCTATTCCTTCCTTCTGGCTGAATCCTTTGGCTACTAACCTAACTTTAAATCTTTCTACTTCATCTGATGCCTTGTATTTGATCTTATAAATCCATTTGTACCCTATTGGAGTCTTACCTTCAGGAAGTGTTACTATGTCCCATGTGTGGTTATTTTGTAAAGCTTCAATCTCATCCTTCATTGCATCCACCCATTTAGGATCTTTCACAGCTTCTGAGTAGAAGGTTGGCTCAATAATATTTGCAGTAACTGTCAAATAAGCTTGATACTTGGAAGTTAAGTGTTCATAGGTTAAGAACTTTGATATGGCATAAGGTTCATCATAGTGAGCAGTTAATGACACAAAATCTTTCATCCATTCTTTCCTCTACCTGACTTTCTGATATCTGGTTGATCTGAAAGATTAGTAGGAGCAGTCTGTGGTGCTTGAACTATTGATGGTTGTATGACTGATATCTGTTGAGTAGTTGGTTGTATGGCTTCTACAGGAATAGGTTCATAATGTTGTGTGTGAGCTTGTATGAACTCTGGCATTGTAACACCTTCTTGTTGACTTGTATGTATGTGATTTTCTGTAGTTGTAGTATATATGCTTGAATCTGTAGTGTGGAATAAGATATCTGCTATGTTGGGATGAACAAATAAAGACTTGTTGTTGTCTTGCTTGTTTTTAAATGGAAATATGTCTTCTCTGAACTGAACATCTCTTCTTATAAAAAATTCTATCTATTAAATCATATAGCAAATATCCTTTTTGAGATGCAGCATATCCCATATGTACAGAAGGTCTTGATCTAGGTATTAGTTTGTCATTTTGTTGAATTATCTTTGCATAACACAAACAGCCTTTAACCTTGAGATGTTGCAATGCTGGTTTTCTGCTATACAATCTTTCATATGGGCTTTTATTGTCAATAACAGAATTAGGCAGTCTCTTAATAAAATATACTGCAGCAAGTACATAATAACCCCAAAATTTGATAGGTATTTTAGCTTGAAATATGATAGCTCTAGTGAGTTCTAAGATGTGTCTCTATTTTCTCTCAACTAATCCATTTTGCTGAGGAGTATATGGACATGTCTTCTGATGAATTACTTTAGATTTTTAAACAGATTTCCACAAACTGAGTTAACAAATTGTGTACCATTATCTGTTCTAATTGTTTTCACTGTTGTCTCAAATTGTGTTTCACAAAAGCAAAAAATTGTTGTATAATCACACACACATTAGACTTCATTTTCAACAGAAATATCCATGTCATTCTAGTAAATCATCTACTACAGCTAAGAAAAATATGTTACCATCCATAGTACGAACTTTGTAAGGTCCCCACAAATTCATATGAACCAACTCAAAGCTAGTAGTTGTTCTAATACTACTGACAGGAAAAGGTTGTCTTGTTTGCTTTGCACAAGGGCATATACTACATAAGTCTATTCTAGCAGATATATCTTGTGTCTTTGCTGAGAATGTAAAGACCATTGTCTTCTCTACCAATCGCTTTCACCCTCCCACTGAAGAGTTCCTGAAACACACAAAATTAGGGAAGAAAGCAACTGAACATTTCAGCTCCTTGGTTACTTTAAAAACAGACAAAAGATTATACTTGAATTGAGGAATGTAAAATACATTAGTTATTGTGTTTTGATCCGATAAAGTACTAGTTCCAATATGAGTAACTTGGTTAGTTTCTCCATTAGGTAGATGTACTTTCTTTGGCTGGATTGCTTGAACTAATGAAGCCTTATTCAATAGCTCTAGATCAGCTACCATATGGTTTATGGCCCCTGTGTCTATTATCCACTCTTGTAAACTATCAGAAGCTAACAAAGTACAGGGTATACATGTTGCATTAGCTGATGGAGTTGCTGAAGTAGAAGCTAAGTTATCTTTGCTTAGAAGTTGCACAATATGATCATACTATTCTTTGGTGAATGTGCAATTACCCAGCCAAGAAGTATTGTTAACTTGCCCAATATTCTGTGAGCTATTAGTACTTACAGTACCACTTGTCAAATGGGAATTTTGTGAAATTGCTCTCATTCCAATTTCCTCTTGGCAGCTGATTGTTTTGAATACTCATATCAGATAATACATTGTATGCACTATGAGTATTTTCACTCTTCTTTCTTGGTCTGTATTCTAGAGGATAGCCTACAATCTTGTAGCAATTTTTTTAGAGTGACCTTTCATTTTGCAAAACTCACAGAATAGATTAAAATTCTTCCTGGTTTCTTGAAAATTTCCTTCAGTCTTGGTGTACATTGCCACATCATATTATCCAATTCCAAACGTGGAATTTGCTCCTAATAAACCAGCATTGGCTGCGACTTAATTTTGACTCTCATCACTGATTGCCATAACATATGCTTGGTTAGCTGTTGGCATTGGACTCATCAACAGAATCTGACTCCTAGCTTGACTGTAGGATTCATTTAACCCCATCAAGAATTGAAACAGTTTCAATTTTTACAGATGAACTACAAAGTCTCTTGACTTTGGACAATCACACCCAGGAGCAGGAACCAAGGCTTCAAACTCCTCCCACAAGTCTTTAAGCTTTGAAAAATATGCAGACACAAATGTCGTTCCTTGGCTAAGTGTGGCAATTTCTTTATGTAAATTGTAAGATCTTGAACCATCTATTTTATCAAACCTTTCATGCAAATCATTCCACACGGCTTGAGCACTTGAGGCATACATTATACCCCCAAGTAAGCCACTACTAACAGAGTTCATTAACCAAGAAAGCACAATTGCATTTACCCTTTCCCAATGATTCCATATATTTTCTGGGAAATTTTCTTTGGAACAAATTCCATCAACTAACCCTAACTTATTCCTTCCTAATAACTTCATTCTCATGGATCAAAACCAGAGAGAATAGTTTTCAATTTCTGTTAATTGAAACGATATAATTTGTATACCACTTACATTTGTGGGCTCAAAAATAGTGGATGGTTGTAATCAATTCTTGGAGCAGATGCATGAAAACCTCCTTGATTTGAACTTGAAGTCGGATTTCCAAATGGGACAGATTGTTCATTAATCGCCATAGCAAGATTCCTTCAAGAAATCGAAAAAACCAACAATTGACTTAAGCTTCGAATAATTTGCGGAAATGAACAGAATTGTGTTTCAAGCTTTGTGAATTAGCTTGAGATCTCTGATACCATGAACTAATCAATGGGTTCTTGCCCAGTTTGAAGAATATAGAAGAAGAGAAAGAAGAGAGCAACTGAGTGATAGAGAGGAGCGTGTAAGAAGAGAAGGAAATGATTCTATTTCACTGAATCAAACTATACAGTGGAAGAGTATATTTATACAAGAGTAATTATACTCTATTCTAACTAACTCTAACAGCTAGAATTAGTCATTAATAACTAATTAACTAACACTAGGAAATTACATATTTGCCCTTTCTTCTTTGGATATGTTATATCTTTCTCTACATAGGCACTGTCCTAAGAAACTATTTCAACAATGTGAAATATTTTCTTGGGATTAAACAAACTCATCTCTATTTATTTAGAGGAAACATGAATCAAAAAAATATTAATAATAAATCCAGCAAGTTGGAAAATTATAAAAGAAATAACTTGTAAATGAGAATGTGGCCGAAATGGGACTATAGAAGAAATCTTAATAATTGCTATGATAATGGCTATGTATCTAGGTAATGATTGAATTACGAAGGAGAAGATAATTTTCTTTCTTTTTTGATTATAATACGGATGGGTAGATTGTGGCTATATATAGAAAAGAATAATGATGATAATCTTGACAAGTGATTTAACACTTGTCCATGAACAAACAAGAGGAAAAATAAGACATTTGTCCATAGCTTCTAGAAGGCTTGCCACATGTAAAGACTCTTTACAGGCATATTGAAACTTGGTTTAAGGCATAACACTTGGATTCATTTATTTTGAAAATACTACCACAATCCCCACATATTTTTAAAATAAAAAAGATAGAATAATAAGACTTTGCTGGATTTATATGGTCCAAATATAATAGGTTTGGTGTCTTTTGGATTATGAACCAAACTTAGATCAATAAAATTTAACTCACAGAATTATTGGTGAAATATAATATTTCTATAAACCAATAATTCTTATTGTAAGTCATAGATTTTATCAATCACATTTTGACCCCCGGTAATTTTGTTGTTCAACGCGGGCTTGCGCCCAATAGGCCATGTGCGTGCCTGGTTATTCATGAGAGCTTATCTCACAGGAACGACCCACTCCACTCTCACATAGGTGAATTAATCAAGTGTATACTGCTTTTAAATACACCATCCATGTCACGGCCCCAAATTGCCAACCCTCGAGATCGTGATGGCGTCTAACACCACCCTTGCTAGGCAAGCCAATGTTAAAATTTTACCAACCGTTTTCTTTTACAAATCTCTTTAAATATAAGTAAGCAGTTTAAAATGAATGCGAAATCTACTACTATTCAACAAATGATATCAATAGTAATTAAATAATGAAACAAAACCACAAAACTAGTCTTAATATCGAACTACCCAGAGTCTGGAGTCACAATTCACGAACTACTAAAGAATACTACAAGTATTTGGCTGAAAGAAATATATATCTGTTTTGAATAAATTAAAACAACAATCTAAATAATAAAGAGAAGACTTCAGGAATCTGCGGACGCCAACAGATCTACCTCGTGTCTCCGTACGAATAGTATCAACTACTACTTCAACCTAGCTCGGGCCGGTACCTGGATCTGCATAAGAAGTGCAGAGTGCAGTATCAGTACAACCGACTTCGTGTACTGGTAAGTGCCGAGCCTAACCTCGATGAAGTAGTGACGAGGTTGCGCCGAGGCATTTATAATGTAACCTGTGAACAATGTATAATAAATCAAGAAGGAAATTTTAAACTAAACAAACAATAATCTGTAGCAATTAATAAAATAACTCAGCCACCATTTCCAGATCTCAGCTATAACCAATTCTCACGTAAGTTTCCAAATTTCCAAATTAAATAACGGTAAAAACAGAGTAGGGGGATAATAAAATAACAGTGAATTTTCCAGTCTTTATCATATAATCAGTAAAACATGAATATCCTCCCTTATTGCTCCTTGTTGCGGCGCGCAACCCGCTCCCACTTGTCCACGCTTATTGCTCATCCCTATATATATCACCCTTATTTCTCCTGTTGCAGCGTGCAACCCGATCCCACATGTCCACCCTTATCACTCCTTGTTGCGGCGTGCAACCCACTCCCACCAGACAGTTACATTTCATTATTTATAATAAAGGGTTCCACAAATTAGATCAGAGTCTTTCACAATATTTATGTCTCAACAAAATAAACAGAAACTGTACAATTAAGAAATTTCACCAATTATTAATCACATAACAAGTAAACATGAATATTCCCCCTTATTACTCCTTGTTTCGGCGTGCAACCCAATCCCACCTGTCCACCCTTATTACTCCTCAATATGTATCACCCTTATTCCTCCTGTTGCGGCGTGCAACCCGATCCTGCCTGTCTACCCTTATTCTTCCTTGTTGCGGCGTACAACCTGCTCCCACTATCACATCTCATTAATCATAATAAAGGCTTCTCAAATTAGATTAAAGTTTTTCAAAGTACTCTTGTCTCAACAATTGTAAACAGAAAGTTGTACTATTCAGAAGTTTCAACAATTATCATTACACAATGAAACCAACCGGAATGTATCATAAAACACTGTCAACCAGCTCCACCTTTTATGTATCTCGATGAAGCCAAGGGAACAATTAATACTTTCAAATGCATGTAAAAATATTTAACAACAAGTAGACGAAAACCAGTGGATATGGAGGCATTAAAATCATGAAAGCAATTAAGACAGGAATATAGTAAATTGGAATGGGGAAAATATCATGTTAAACAGATAATTTGGTGGTGCATAGATACTAGTCACCTTACCTATACACCACACACATGCGACTTCACATAGCATTTAAGTTGGGGATTCATATTCCCTCAAGTTAAGGTTAAACCAAACACTTACCTCGATTTCACAAGCAATTCACTGCTCAAGCACAACCTTTCCTTTAGAATTTGCCTCTAACCCGCTCGAATGTAATCACAATTGGTTTAATATCATTAATTATTTCTAAAGGCATTAACTTTAATGAAAAATTATGGTTTTCCTATGTTTTCCTATCAAAAGACAAAAATTGACCCCGTGCCCGCTTGGTCTAAACTCGAGGTTCGGACCAAAACCCGTTTACCCATTCTCCTCCGAGCTCGGATATACAATTGGTTTTGGAATCCGACCTCAATTCGAGGTCTAAAATCCCAAATTTCGAAGTTCCTAAGTTCTATCCAAAAATCCCAATTTTTACCATGAAAACTCTAGATTCTAGGTTGAAATCTTGTTAAAATTTGTTAAGGATTGAAAGGAATTAGTTAGAGATCACTTACCAATGATTTGGAGAAGTTTGAGTCTTTGAAAAATCGCCTATGGATATTTAAGGTTTGAGAGAATTAAAAAATGGGTGAAAATCCCGGCTAAAATTCTTTTTGAGCAGCAGCGGTTATCGAAAATGCGAACTCGCAAATGTGGTCACTTAAATCGCAAATGCGAAATGTGACCTGGGCCTGCTAGCATCGCAAATGTGAACTGGTGTTCGCAAATGCGGCCCCTGCTCTGGCCGCAAATGCGACATTGAGCCTCGCAAATGAGAAGGTCCCCTTCCCAGCCACTGATCACAAATGCGATATATATTTCGCAAAAGCGATGATTTGAGAGCCAGACATCGCAAATGCGACGTCTGCAGACCTGAAGCACACTAGCAAATTTTATTAAGTCCAAAACACTCTGTGGCCTATCCAAAACTCACCCGAGCCCTTGGGGCTCCAAACCAAACATACACGCAAGTCTAAAAACATCATACAGACGTGCTCGTGTGATCAAATCATAAAAATAACATCTACAACCACGAATTTAACCTCAAAACTCATGTTTTCTCAAGAACACTTCAAATTTCACTAACTTTTCTCCGAACGTCTGAATCACGTCAAATCAACTCCGATTCTCACCAAATTTCACAGGTAGGACTTAAATATCATAAAAAACTTGTACCGGCTCCAGAATCAAAATATGGGTCCGATACCAACGAGTTCAAATATTAATTCATTTCTTTATTTCATCAAAAATCCAACAAAATAATTTCCTTCAAAAATTAATTTCTAAGACTAGGGACCTCGGAATTCAATTTCGGGCATACGTCCAAGTTTCATATTTTACTGTAGACCTCCCGAGATCGTCGAAACACAGATCCGGATCCGTTTGCTCAAAATGTTGATCAAAGTCAACTAAAATCAAAATTTAAATCCCAAAATTATTATTTGTCATATTTTCACATAAAAGCTTTCCGGTTTCACGTCCGGATCGCGCACACAAATCGAGGTAATTAAAATTAGTCTTTATAAGGTTAATGAGCCCAAAATAGTGTCTTAATTCATGAAACAATCCATAAAGACTATGAATTACATTAAGAGTTATAACTCAGCCTCTCAATTAGTAGTTGTCAAGTACTCTCTTTTAGTGCTTCAGTGTCAATATCGACTTGTTATTACCCATATGAACCTACTTCATGGGATCTCCTATCACATAGATTGGTTACCATCTCTATTGACAACATGTCGGCCTTAACCCCATCCCATTCGAGGTTTGAAGAATTAATTTTCTTCCCACGGGTTTAGTTAGAGGAACAACCAAATTTATCTCTGACTTCACAGTCAATGAAAATTATTCCATCTCTCAACAACTGTTTTATGAAATCATGTCTCAATTTCATGTGTCTACTTTTACAATTATATGATTTATTCTTTGCAATAGCTATTGCCGCTTGACAATCACAATGCATAGTCGCAGGAGGCAATACGTCTTTTATTAAAGGAATATTAGCTAAGAAGTTTCTTAGCCACTCAGCCACAGAACCAGCTAACTCCAAAGCTACAAACTCTGATTCCATAGCCGATCTAGCAATGATCATCTGTTTAGCTTATTTTTACGATATTGCACCACTACCAAGGGTGAATACATAACCACTAGTGAATTTTATCTCATCTGAATTAAAGATCCAGTTTGCATCACTGTATCCTTCTAAAATAGAAGGAAATCCACTATATAGTATACCATAATGCGTGGTTCCTCTCAAATATTTTATTAGTCTAGCTAATCTGGTCCAATGCTTGGTGTTGGGATTATGAGTATATCTACTCAGTCTACACACAACATAGGCTATATCAGGACTTGTAAAATTTATTAAATACATCAGACTCCCAATAATCTGAGCATATTTAGACTGAGCAACTGGTCACCATTATTCCTTTTCAACTGAGAGTTAGCATCAAAAGGAATTCTCACAGATGTGACATTAAAATATTCAAACTTCTTAAGAAGTCTCTCAGCATAATGTTCTTGCGACAATATTATTCCATCTTCACTCCTTATATCTTTAACTCCCAATATTTTATTTACTTCACCCAGATCTCTCATATCAAAATTAGTAGACAGAAATAATTTAATACTTTGTACAATATTTAAACTTGTACCAAATATAAGCATGTCATCAATATACAAACATATTATCACATAATCATTGTCTACCACTTTAGTATAAACACATTTATCCACCTCAACTGAAGAAAAACCTTCTCTCAATAAGACTTGTTCAAATTTCTCATACAACTGCTTAGGAGCTTGTTTAAGGCCATAAAGAGATTTAATTAATTTATAAACTTTATTTTCTTGCCCAGGAATAGCACAGCCTTCAGGTTCAACCATATAAACTTCTTCTTCTAAATCACTATTTAGAAAAACAGTTTTCACATCTATTTGGTGGATAAAAGACTTACGGATTGAAGCTAAGGCAATTAAAACTCGAATAGAAGAAATTCTAGTCAATGGTGCAAATGTATCAAAATAATATATATTTTGTTTTTGAGAAAATACTTTTGCTACTAACCGAGCTTTATATTTATCTAAAGATCCATCATGATTAAATTTCTTATTGAAAATCCATTTACAACCAATAGGTTTTGCACCAGGAGGTAAATCAGTTAAAATCCATGCATTATTTTTCTTAATAGAATCAATTTCAACTGTTATTGCCTCTTTCCATTATTTAGCATCTGAAGAAGATATAGCTTAAAAATATTTTGATGGTTCATTATCGACAAGAAAAGTTTGAAAATCATTTCCATAAGACAAATATTATTTTCTATGCCTTTTGCTCCTTCTCAGTTTTTAAAAAGAGGTAATTTCACTATTTGTTTTAACAGGTGTATGGGAAATTTTATCAGACAATGGATAAATATATTCAAAGACCTCAGCATTCTTTGTCTCAATTATAGTATCGCAATCAAGCACATCACTTTTTAAAACAATAAATCTATATGCAGCACTATGTTCAGCATATCCAATAAGCATACAATCAACAGTTTTAGAACCTATTTTTTTTCTTTTTTAGGTTCAGGCAAAAGAACTTTAGCAAGGCACTCCCACACTTCTAAATATTTCAAATAACTCCTCCATAATTCATACGGAGTTTTTCCAGTTCTTCTATGTGGTATTCTATTTTGTAAGTTACATGTAGATAATATAGCTTCACCCCACAAATTATCAGAAGCATTAGAACTAACTGACATAGAGTTCATCATCTCTTTCAGTATTCTATTTTTCTTTTCAGCACTCCATTTGACTCAGGTAATAAGGCGGAGTTATTTCATGAATTATTCCATTCTTTTCACAAATATCATTTAAAGATAAATATTATCCACCTCTATCTGATCTAATTCTCTTGATTTTTCAACCTTAGTTTTATAAGAAATAAACGCATTAAAAGCATCATCTTTATTTATAAGCAAATACAACTTAGTATATCTAGAAAAATCATCAATAAAAGTCACATAATATCTTTTACCACCTCTATCATAGTGTGCTTTAAATCGCCTAAATCAGTGTGAATCAAGGATAATAGTTCAGTTTCTCTATTTACAGAAAAATAATTCTTTCTAAGACTTTTAGCTTCAGCACATATTTCACACTTGTTAATATTACTTGAGTCTAAACCATATATTAATCCTAGTGACTGCATTTTCTTTATATACGCGACATTAACATGTCCTAGTCTAGCATGCCACAAAGAAATTGACTCAACCATATAAGCAAAAGAAGATGCATTTTTATTGCTAGTATCGAAAATATTAAGCACAAATAAATCATGGTTACAATATCCATTGCCCACAAAAATATTATTTTTGGTCAATACAACTTCATCATTCTCGAAAGAAACCTTCACTCCAACTTTTTCTAATAACCCCACAGAAATCAAATTGGTTTGGATATTAGGAACATACAATACATCTCTCAATGCTAGGGTTTTACCAGATGTGAGTTTGAGAAGAATTTTTTCTTTCCAAAGAACGCGAGTTGTTCTTGAGTCACCTAGATAAATAGTTTCTTCTCATTCCTCAACTTGGGTGTAAGACAAAAATTCATTTTTGTTTGCACAAAATGTGCCTAGTAGCACCAGAGCCTATCACCCAATCTCTCACATTGGCCACATTATTTATTTGGAAAACGACTGCAACAATTATATTATCCGTTTTAGTCAAATCTCTTGCATTGAGGTGCATTTTTCTTGAAGGTTTTAATTTTAGCATTGGATATGTAACCATGTCTGTTTACATACCTGTATTTTGACATTAGTGTCTTCCAAAGTTGTGGATGTAATAACGTATTTGCAACACCATGATATCTGGCAGGACAGCTGGAACAACACCAAAATTGGTAGCACCATCAAAAAATTTCGCAGTAGTATTACTTGCCATAGTTTCTTAGATTGTAGGAAAATGACACCGGAAAAGAACGATAATAATACTGCAATAATATTATTTGTAAGCGGAAACACACGAATTGGCTTGAGTCGTGCTAGGCACCGTGCTAAGAAACTATTTCAGCAATATGAAATGTTTCCCCAGGATTAAACAAACTCATCTCTATTTATTTAAAGGATACAGGAATCAGCAAAATATTAATAATAAATCCAGCAAGTTGGAAACTGTAAAAAAAAAAAAAACTTGTAAATAAGAATGTGGCTGAAATGGGACTATAGAAGAAAGCTTAATAATTGCTACGATAATGGCTATGTAGCGAGATAATGATTGAATTACAAAGGAGAAGATAATTTTCTTTCTTTTGTTGATTATAATACAGATGGATAGATTGTGGCTATATATAGACAAGAATAATGATGATAATCTTGACAAGTGGTTTAACACTTGTCCATGAACAAACATGCAACGGGACATTTGGACAAAATAACCCATTTGTCCATAGCTTTTAGAAGGATTGCCACATGTAAAGACTCTTTACATGTATATTGACACTTGTAAGGCATAACACTTGGACTTATTTATTTTGAAAATACTACCACAGGTGCAAGGTGAACTCCCTTCGTCGGATAACTATACTATGTAAATAGGGTAAACATGATTTCTTTCTTATATATAAGTTGTTGAATTCCTTTGGCATAAGATTTTTTTTTTTTTTTTTTTTTTTATCACCNTTTTTTTTTTTTTTGAATCACCTTGTTTAAATTTCGGGCTTCGCTACTGGCCACAATTTCATTCTCCTAAGAGATGTGTTAAGATTAATTTACAAACAATTCAAATAAGTTACACAGTAAGTGTAATTTAACTTGTTCTAATATGTTATATGTGATTGACTTTAATTAACGAAGCTTATTTTCTAGTTGCTGTAATGATCAAAGGATTTAGCTTAATCAGGGCATTTTAGTTGGTCATATTAGGTTATGTAGTTGATTAACCAGATAGTATAAAAGAATACAATGTCGTCAGTGCACAGAAATTAAGCAAATGATCAAATTAGTGAGATATAGAGACAACGAAAAGTCTTATTGAGGTAAATATTTCTTCTAGACTATTCTCCCAAGTTTTACTGACAGTTTGTAGTTCAACTGTAGTTTGAACTCCAGTCCTACCTTTTCATATCACAGACCAAAACACTGTTTATTCATGTTTGGAAGGATCTGAAAATAAGTTCAAGACATGTTGTACTGAACAAATAATATAATATCTTGAATACAGTATGGTCCATATATGATATATCCTTATATTTGAGTTTTGTGTTGGAGAACATTAACCATTTTAGGAAGTGATAAATATCTTGACAGCAAAAAAGAGCCTTATCTTGTAATCCGTATTGTTTTATTGTGATTGAAACACACATGCATTCCGTCCTGATGAGCGCATGAATTGCTGTGTTCTTGATCATCAGATAATAGAAGAGTGTCTTTTTTTAATGTCTGATTAGTTTCTGTAGAGGATGAAAAGACATTCTCTATTATTTCTTAACAGCAGATACGAGAATTATTTCCAAGCTGTCTTGTCTTGGATAAAGATTGCCCCCCTAATTATTCAATTTTATCTCTTCTGAGTTAAAAAATAATCTTTGAGAAAAGAGTTCAAAATTAATCCACTTCTGGTATAACATAAGAAAATGAATCATTTGATTTTTTATTTTTTTTTGCATCAATCAGGAAGTTAGTTTAAACTAACTGAAAAGAAAACATATTTAATTTTACTTAACAATTATTCATTACTGAATCACATTTTCAGAATACATGACTTATAATCAATTCTGTCCTCACAGAGGATCCACTCTTATAGTAGTGGCTACGATGGGACTTTTTACAACATATTTACCGCTGGTTTCCACCCAGCTCAAAGAACCATAAACAAGATAATTATCTACTAGCAATGGACCTTCTATCCTTAGCTTGTAGCTTTGCTTTTCATACTTCTGTTTGAAAACCAACTTGTCAGGTGAAACACTAACTTTATATTCATCCATTGGGGACAATTTGGCTGTATATACAGACATAGCATCTCCTACATTAGTCACTGTCCTCTGGAACTCTTGTATCCTTATAGGATCTGACTTGCTGCTGTTATAATTGAAATAGCCTATGAATGATGGATAGTTTAAGTCCAATGATGGGTTGGAACAGGAATAAGCAGAGGACCTTGTAATGGATTTTATCTGTTGTGAAGTAAAATCTAGAGCACAGAGGAGGTTAATATAGTCTTGTGGTGTTATGTCATAGATAAGTCCAGGGTCTAGTGCCTTATTTGGATTGATATGGCCAGCTCCCATGGCTAGGGGACTGGCAACATTATTGTTGCGACCGATGTCTCGGATGGGCATTTGCGTGTTGTCCAACGCGTCGGCTGTGGTCATCATGGCCGACCGGATGGCAGCAGGGCTCCATTTGGAGTGTGCTCCTTTCAAAAGTGCTGCTACACCAGCAGTATGAGGGCATGACATTGATGTACCGGATATGATGTTGAAGTTACTGAAAAGCTCTCCGGAGTTAATTTGAGTTGCCGGTGATTTTTGAGGCCATGAAGCTAATATTAAGGCTCCAGGAGCCATCAGGTCAGGTTTGAGGATAAAAGGGCAGCTTTGTGATAGTCCTCTTGAGCTATAGCTAGCAACTTTTGGTGCTGGTTTAGCACCAAGATGTGTCACTTGGAATTCAAGTCTTGCTTTTGGTGAATGACTATTCTTGATGTACTCCAAAACTTTATCACCATCTTCAAAGTTCAAAAACACAGCCGGGAATTCGCTTTGGAGGTAGAATTCCAGGTCAGTGTAATTTGTTATGAAGATGCCACCAGCAACTTTTGAGTTTTTTACATTGTACACTTGGTCACTTATTGATCCGTTCGTGTCGTAGCAGACCGCGATTTTGTGTGCACTTTTCTCCAGTTCCTTCTCCTCTAGGCATGTCTTGAGAAAGACGATGGAGCTTTCGCTTGAACTGGAATTCCCGGGGTAGAGAGATAAACCAGTGACTGAAACTCCATTACCTAGAGTTAGTGTCCCGATAAATTCGCGATCAACTGTGCCAGCAGCAACAGTGAGAACCCAAGGTGTTCCATTGTGCAAAGTCTGACCATCAGGCCCTTCATTTCCTGCTGAAGTGGAAACAAATATACCTTTCTCCATTGCTGCAAATGTGGCAATAGCTACCGGATCATCATATAGCGCACGGCCATCTATGCCTAATGACAAGGATATTATATCCACTCCATCCTCAATTGCCTGATCAATTGCAGCTAGAATATCAGATAACATTGTACCTTCATCCCACAAAGCCTTGTACATTGCCACATGAGCCTTTGGTGCCATCCCTGTAGCAGAACCAGGCGCATAGCCAAAATAAGATACAGATTCTACATGACTTCCTGCAGCTGTAGAAGATGTGTGAGTTCCATGCCCGTCTGTGTCACGAGCTGAATTCATCGAGATGGTAATATTCGGATTGTTAGCAATTAGGCCTTTGTTGAAGTAACGCGCACCAATGAGTTTCTTGTTGCATAAAGTGGAATTAAATTGAGTGCCACTTTCACATTCTCCTTTCCATCTTGATGGAACTTCAGTCATCCCATTATCATTATAGCTTTTACTCTCTGGCCAAATACCTGTGTCAACTAATCCAACTATAACATTTCTGCCATAGTCTGACTTTGGCCATGCACCAGAATTGGAATTTAGGCCAAGGAATTGAGACGTGTGTGTCGTGTCAATTTTAACTGTCGTGTCCTTAGTTGAAGAAAGATAGCCTGGAGAATTTTTGATAACTTCTAGCTCAGAAGGAGAAAGACTTGCACTAAAACCATGAATAGCATTAGTGTAAGTATATACCAGTTTTGATGAGGAAAGGGAATTTCTATTACTTTCAGTTCCAAGACTAGAACTATCTGATACAGAAGCAAGAGTGGTCAAGTACCAATTTTGATGGCTAGAAAAAGCTTTAGGCATGGCTGATAAGTCCATATGGATGATATAAGTTTCTGACTGAGCCATAGTAAATGGATTTAGAGCAAGATAGATAGCTAGGAACAAGAAATACAAGGTAATACAACTGGCCATATTGTTGAGCAATGAATGGAAAAAGGGATAATCTCTTAAACCTAAGCTAGTTTACTTATATAGAGAAGTGAGAGGAATGAGAAGCCAAAAGTATTCTCTGTCTTCCAACTTCTCCATTGTCCATATTTTCCATATGCTTAACTGGCAAGTTAAAATAAAGTGTGCAATTATTCCAATTCTGCTTCACTTTAAAAGAGCTGTCTTTGCCATTGCCCCATGTATCATGTCAAAGTTGCTTTAGTTGTAATAAGTTTTAATTATTCAGCATCATTAATCAGAATGGTTAACAATTTGTCTACGATTGATAAGTTTTTACACTATCAAATTACGTAAACGATAATTATAGGTAAACCATCCCTAATAAGTGGAAACATGGTATGTTACCTATTACGACATGTTAAAATACGCTAACAGTGTAAACACTCGTACTATAATGGTAGTAATAAACTTGTTGCCCTCAATCATAGGACCAAAGATGCAGACAGGAGTGTGTCCGTCATATGTAAAGCCTTAGCCACTAAAACTGACTTCTAAATCAATAGATAAAAAGTAGCAGCCCACTAGCCCAGTATATTCAGTGGTCCACATACTTAAGCTGACGATCTAGATGACAAAGGAGGACCAACCAAAATGGATTGTCAATGTTGTCATCTAAGTCTCAGGACATATAGTTTATATTATATGCTTTTAAGTCTCGACTTATACACTTATATTTCATGCTCAGCTCCAGCACTTAAAAATTGATTTCAGCACTCTGTACTTAAAAACTACTTTATTCACCTGAGACAAACAATCTTCAGTCCTTTAGCCAAATTAACAAAGTCCTATTCCTTATTATATCGCATTCTTCCTTTGATGATTCTTTTCACATTTGGAGAGTGACATTAGGATTCTTGCAATGGGAAAAAGAAAAAGAGAATGAAGGGGGAATTATGGCTCTCATTGCCTTAATAGGAGCATTAATCATGAGAAACGTTGCATACATGCTAATAATTTTTTATAAATAGAAATAATTAGAAACCACCCATGTGTTGGCTAAATAGAAGTCAGAGTCACCTTTTACGGGCAAAAAAAAAAAAAAACACTTGGTACCTCAATAAAAGATTCATATAACATACCTCAATTAATTTGAAATTGAAGTGTTGTTGGTGGGTGAAATTCAAAAATAGTTAGATTTACAAGTGATAGTTGAAAAATAGCCACAGTTTTAAAAGTAATCGAAATTTAGTCATTTTTCATGTAAAAATAAATCTGAACGAAAATACTGTTCAAAATCCGAAAAATATTCCAGCATAATATACTGGATATTATACTGGAACTCCAATATATTATGATAGAGTTCCAGTATATTTTATACTCGAACTCTATCATAATATACTCGAGCTCCAACATAATATATAGGTCCAGCATTATATGCTGGAAGTTCATACACAGGTGCTCCAATCTCCAGTAATATTATGCTAGAACTTTCCGTGTACCGGAAATCCATCATAATATTCTCGATGTTTGATCACGCACAACTATGCCTTATAAAAAGGACAAAGCGGTAGCTGTAAATATATTCCGGTTAACAAGTCCGGAGTCGAATCCCACAGGGAATTAACATATCAATCACAGCTATTGGACTCACACAAATTTACGTATTCAATCTTCAAAAATATTTAAGTAATAGATTGGATGTTTACTAACTAGATATTATGTAATGAAAATGCAATAATTAAGAACTAACTACGAACTTGAAATGATCTAAGGTTCTAATTTCCCTTATTGTCAGAATCTTTTCCGCTACGTTTGCTATAAATTTGCCTAAGTCTTCTCGATCATGAGCACTCTGATTGTCGTAACTCTCTCCCGAGTAATTATAACAATATACTAGACATATTCTCCCGAATTATGCTAGCTATCCTTAATTACAGCTCACTTAGATCGCACCCAAGGTTTCGTTATCCTTAATCCTACCCTTAAACCCTTCGTATTCATCCCTCATATACGTCAAGTGTGATGTTGTTCAACAACGACCTAAATATGCACTCTCTCCCGAGTAATGCACACTAAATAGGAACAGTTATTGAGGGCCCTTCAATTAACATCAATAAACATATAGTTGAACAAATAGAGAGAATAATATGGCAAATCTATATCAACGTAACGAGAAATTCATTCTTCAATAGGTTCCATCAAAATCCTAGATTAGGAGTTTAGTTACTCATACTAATGCAAAACAAATCACTAATGTAATTCATAATCATCAAAATAGAAGCAAGAAGAAGAAGATAAAACTCTTAGGAATTGATTTTGCTTCTCTACCTTGTTCTTGCCTCTAAAATCTTCTAAAACCAGCTATCTCCAACTTCTGGGCGAGTTTAGGCTCCATATAGGTTTAGGTTAGTCCCTTGGAAAATTACATAATTGACCCTGCGTGTTTGGCTCCCGTCCGCCCGTCCACGGCCGCGGATCCGGCCGCGGTTTTTGACTGCTTCACTGCCTTGAGTTCACGGCGCGCGCACCTGGATGAGTTGTTTCGCTTTCTTTTCTCGCTCCTTTTCGACCGGGCTAACCTTCGATTGGTCTTCAACGCTTCACAATGACTCCAAACACTCTTTAGCTCCCTCCTAGCTCGGAGTGGCTCCTGCAAAACATCAGTTTTTCAATTAGAGCATTTTGTTATCTTTTAACATTCAAACCTCAATAAAGTGCGGTTAAATTAGAGTGTAAATAGCGTTTAAATTGCATAAATATAGGCTACTATCAACGCCCCACACTTAAACCATTTCTCGTTCTCGAGCAATAAAACCACACTCCCTAAAGGCATAACTTCAGTGAGCGACTTCCCTACTCGTCCTACCAAGAATATTTTACAAAGAGTGAGTACACTAGCGTAACATCTACACCTCAAGAGTTGACTCCCTCTAGCCACGCAATGTTCCTAACCGGCTTACTTACTCTAATTCAGAGGTCCAGACTCACCTCTCCTTCATGAATCAAGTGCCTACTCACAACAAAAGAGACTCATTCCACTATCAGTAAAATTCACACACACTGAGGAACTTTTAAACGGAATAGAATTCATTCACCCTAAGAAATGATATTCTTGTGCCATAGAAACGCACCATAGGCTTTCTCGTAGTGTACTACTCTACTAATTGAGCTCACTCAGTCTAGGATCAAGTAGGACTTTATTTGGATGTAATGTAGGCTGCAGATTGGGTAGGATATTTTTGGATATAATAGTGACTACACCTCCCTAATCACTTTAATACATTTATTTTACAGTCAAGTCCACACCTAAGTCAAACCAATATTTTCATCTTTAACACCACATATACCATCCCACACATCTTTGAGCACAATCACCTTAAAAGCCACCAGAGAATTATTTTCAATCAACATGATACACTATTAACAATGTTCTTCTCTCTTTGTTTTCTTTTATTTTTCTTTTTTTTTCACAAGTGGCTTTTCCAACAAGATATACATTTATCCTTATTTCCCTAGTTCCACTCAAAAGCTCCACCAACTACCCCACACTTTATCCTTTGTAAATTCATAGTAGTTCCAAGTGCTTACGAGAGGTAAATATTTCAAAAAGATGGTCAATTCAAACAAGGGACATGGCTTGTAATGTGGTTGCCAAAGAAAAAGGATTACAAGCTCAACGGGGTTAACTATGGTACATAGCAATTAGGTGGGTGGAGTATGTATATACATGGTTCAACAAAGAAATGCCTATATCACTTATCAGACTAAATAAGACTACAATTCGCTTTGTAGACACACGGGGCAAGTTTTAGGCATTAGCTGTCACGCACAGAATACAACAAGCCTCACACACACATGGCACATGACTCATTCCAAATTATATCATCAGACACTTAGCTCAGAGTACTTTAGCCAAATTAAGCACACATAGTTTAAGGCATTCTTACAAGAGTCAACAAATGAGCCTAAGCATCACACTAAGGTGCTCTCTATATTCAAGGCATTACGAAGTTAAGATATCCTATTCTAATTTTACCCATAGCCCATAAGTTCCTAAAAAAATAAAACTAACTACACTCGGTTCAAATAAAACCCTTGAAAAAGAATCGTGGTTTAAAGAAAAACCAAGGGAGAGTTGATACACTACTACAAAAGAAAAAAAAATGGTTTTTTTGTTCGACTTTAGTCCCTCAAGAAACTCGTCGAGTGATATCCATTGTCGAGACAAGTCGAAATTGATTTATAAATATAAACTACAAAACCAACCTATATACAACATACAACAACATACCCCACCCCATACTTAAAAAGATGGCATGTCCCCATGTCTTACAAAATAAAGCAAGGTAAGGTAAGGGGACTTCCCTGGTGGATCAGCCCTGGTCGGAGACAGTGCCAGGGTCGAGATGACATGCCCGTCCCAGCACATACAGCCAGCCCATGATTTTATTTTATGACTTCGCACTTTGGGTGGCTAAGGCATCAACTCTAGTCCCCAACTCCGTGACGGAAGTGCATAGTCCTGCCATGTCTTATTCTAGGGCTTTCATGCTCGTGCTCCGTCTGCCCTGGGATGGTCCTTCCTCCTATGTTGCTTATCCCTGTGGGGGTCCTCCTCCTGACCATCATCACCTTCCTCGGACTCATCAGAATCATCATTGTCATTTGCCCTTGTTCCACCGGGTCCTTCACGATGGTTACTTTGTCGACCCGGAACTTTGCCTCCTTCTTCACCACGCCATCTGCATTGGGGTTCTCGGGCACCCTTGTTGCTCTGCACAATCGATTGATGTGAAGTAAAACTGATACCTCTTCAGTGGTGAGCGGATGAACATCTCTGACTGAATAAGTTGAGTCACATCAAAATTGCGGCCTTGCATAAAGCACCAAATCACTGCCGCTCTTGGGACATTTACCTCCATGGTGTTATGGGATGGCAGCAATCAACTATTGATTATGTACAACCAACACTTACCCTCAAAAGTGAGTGATGATGAATTCAAGATGCTACCAGGCACACACCATACTACCTCTCTGCTCGGTACATAGATAGTTTGGAAAAAGAGATTCCATGTGGTGGGTTCACGCTTGTAAGTCTCATAATAATCCTCAGCCCCATTGAATACCGGCAAGCGATACACTCTTCTGATCGTAGCTAGCGAGGCATCCACCCTCGTTTGTCTTACTGTGTATACCCTCTCCTCATGTTCGGGAAAGTTGGCATAAAACTCCGGAACAAGCATCATGTTACCCTCATCCGGCTCTTCAAAGAAGATGTCTAGCTGGTGCCTGATCAATTCTCGATATATGTTCGGGCATTCTACTTGGAGGTTTTCCCTGTCAATTCCTCTTTCCGGTACAGGCTTTTCATATCCTTCAAACTAAAACGGTCTTGGGCCGCTCTGGACACAAACCTACTATTATCAAATTGGCTTGCGCTGGTCGGTGCCCGTGCTCTGGATGAACTGGCCTGCCGACTGGACGAGGCTCCGGTAGTGCGTCTCTTCCTTGAAGGATGTATTGTAACTGAAACAACAAACACCACTATTAGTGGTAGGCGAAATATGTGAAACGATGGTGGTTACTCAGACTTCACTCGCACAATTGGTCACAATTTTCATTCAGATCTCATTGAGGTAAATCAACAAACACTTAGTGTGCACATACTCTCCAAAATTACACAAAGGCCCAATTGAATTAACATACCTCACACAACAAATCTAGTATCCTCACATACCAGATATAAAGCACAATCTAAATCCAAGATAAAGGACCCATTATTTTACTAGCCTATACATACACTAGCAAATAAAAGAAGAAAAATTGAAGAGAAAATCACAAACAAAAACTGAAAATAAAATTAAAAAATATTAAGAAAGAGGAGAAAAGTCATGTACTTACTTGAAGATCTTGAGAAGAATGGAGGTTGGATCTTGGTTGAGTGGAGAAGAGAATAAGGGAGGAGAATATTTGTGTTGAAGGGAGAATATGGGGGAAGGGAAGGAGAGGGAGCGGATGTTTTGTTTGTGGGGGAGGGAGAAGGGTTTTAGTTAAAGGGAAGAAGAGGAGTGGGGAAAGTGGGGAGGGAATTTAGGGTGGGTGGGCGTTTATGTTAGGTGAAAAAGTAATTAAAAAAATTATACACTTACCTGGTCCGCCCCCTATCCGCGCCCAGATCCGCGGTCGTGGATGCTGGGCAGAAAGGACGCAAAATTCGCACCCCATCCGCGGTTGCGGACCTGGGGCAGAACAATTGCTAAAATTTGCGGGCGAATCCGCGGGCCAATCCGAGGTCGCGAATCCAAAACAGTATGGCACCCAAAATTCGCGATCAGATCTGCGGTCCAATTCGCGGCCGCAGATCACCGTCTCCGACCAATTTTCATCTTTTCCTCAATTTTACCTCTTCCCGGGTTAATTTTGACCCCCAACTCCTTCCGATGCGCGCAATTCTTGCCCTGCACACTAGTATTTCAATCAGTAATGTTCAACATCAAATACAGCAACAACAGGAAAAAAACAAAAGAAGAAAATTATGGATTTCCTCCCAAGAAGCGCCTGAGTTAACTTCGCGGCACGACGATTATAACAGTTCAATGGGTTGCCTCCCATGAAGCGCCTGATTTAATGTTGCGGCACGACGCAAGTAAGCGCATTTAAGGTCATCTCGACCTCCGAGGCTCGATCAAATGGGTCACTAACACTCTCTTTGCTTCATCCATGCCCACATAATATTTTAATCTGTGCCGATTGACTCTGAATGCGCGAGAGTCATTCTATGCGGCAATCTCTACATCACCTATGGGGTGTACTTCAACCACACAAAAATGGCCCTGACCATCGCGACTTTAATTTGCCCGGAAATAACCTTAGTCTTGAGTTGTATCAATACCGTATCTCCGGGTTTAAAATTCCGCTCAATAATATATTTATCATCTAACATCTTCATTCTCTCCTTGTACAATCTTGTGTTCTCAAAAGAATGATAACGGAACTCATCAAGCTCGTGCAACTCCGTGACGCTACTTGTTCCCGCAGCTTCTATATCGATATTCAACTGTTTCAGCGCCCACCAAGCTCTATGCTCCAACTCCACCGGCAAGTGACACGCCTCCCCAAACACCAACTTGTATGGAGACATTCCAATTGGTGTTTTGAAAGCGGTTCGATAATCCCAAAATGCATCATCTAAATTTCTTGCCCAGACCGTTCTAGTGTAATTCACGGTCTTAGTTAACACACTCTTTATTTCTCTATTTGACACTTCCACTTGCCCGCTTGTCTGTGGATGATATGGAGTGGCCACCTTGTGGCGTACATCATACTTCTCTAGCAGCTTCTCGAAGGCTCGATTACAAAAATGAGGGGCTCTGTCACTGATTATTGCCCTTGGAGTGCCAAATAGGGTGAATGTGTTATTTCTCAAAAACCTAATCACCCCCTTTGCATCATTGGTAGGGAGTTCTGCAGCCTCCACCCTTTTGGACACGTAGTTCACAGTGAAGAGTATGTACTTGTTGACATATGAGCAGACGAAGGTCCCCATGAAGTCGATTCCCCATTCATCAAACACTTCGACCTCCTGAATTGGGTTCATATGCATCTCATGTCGGCGGGAAATATTCCCGGTTCGCTGGCATTCATCACATCCCTTTACCCGCAAATGTGTATATTTGAAGCCTTCCTCCAAGACATTCGCAGTTGTCCTTACTCCCCCGAAATGCCCTACATGTGACATGCCTGCAAAATAGAAGACTGATCTATCTCGGGGCATCTCCGGATCATGTTGTCAATACAAATCCGGAACAGATAAGATTCATCCCAATAATACATGTGGCAATCACAAAAGAACTTTTTCTTTTGGATAGAGGAAAGGTCATAAGGAACAATACCGCTCGCCAGATAGTTTGCAATATCTGCATACCATGGAGCTTTCTCAAGATTTGTGGCTAGTAGTTGCTCATCTGGAAAGGTTTCCAGAATCTCTTCTACCTCAACCGCTTTCTCAGCTCCTTCCAGTCTAGAGAAGTGATCAGCTACTTGGTTTTCCGTTCCCGTCCAAGTCAAATTCTTACAGCAGTAGCACCCAACGAAGCAGGCACGGTTTTGACTCCTTCTTCTCGATTAGGTACCTGAGAGCAGTATGATCAGTATAAACAATTACCTTCGATCCTATCAGGTACGATATGAACTTGTCAAACCGAACACCACTGCCAGCATCTCCTTCTCGGTCACAGTGTAATTCAGCTGGGCTCCACTCACGTTCTACTTGCGTAGTATATCGGATGCATGATTTTATCTTTTCGCTACCCAAGAACTGCTCCCACAACAAAGTCACTTGCATCGCACATACAGCTCAAATGGTTGCTCCTAGTCAGGGGCAACAATGATAGGTGTTGTTACCAGTCTCTTCTTCAATTCCTCAAATGCTACCCTGCAGTCATTAGAAAACACAAAAGGGTGATCTTTTTCAAGAAATTACATAAGGGATTAGCAATTTTGGAAAAAACTTTTATAAATCTCCTATAAAATCGGCGTGCCTAAAGAAACTCTTTATTGCTTTGACGGAAGTGGGTGGTGGAAGCTTTGCTATCACGTCAACCTTTGCACGATCCACCTCAATACCCTTACTTGACACTAAGTGCCCCAAGACTATACCTTCTTGTACCATGAAATGGCACTTCTCCCAGTTGAGCACAAGATTTGTCTCGATACACCTCTTCAATACTCTTCTCAAGTTCTTAAGGCAATCATCGAATGAATTTCCCACCACTGAGAAATCATCCATGAAAACCTCCATTATTTCTTCCACCATATTTGTGAAGATGGCCATCATGCACCTTTGGAATGTGGCAGGTGTGTTGCATAGGCCAAACAACATTCTCTGAAAAACATAAATTCCATAAGGGCAGGTAAATGAGGTTTTCTCTCTGTCCTCTACTGCAATAGAGATCTGATTATACCTAGAGTACCTATCCATAAAGCAGAAGTGGGACCTCCCTGCCAATCTATCTAACATCTGATCAATGAATGGAAGTGGGAAGTGGTATTTTCGGGTAGCCAAGTTCAACTTCCTGTAATCCATACAGATTCGCCAACATGTGACTGTTCGTGTAGAGATCAATTCGTTCTTCTCATTTTTCACTACTGTCATACCTCCCTTTTTTGGCACACACTTAACTGGGCTAACCCAATTGTCATCAGAGATGGGGAATATGACTCCCGCATCTAACCACTTAATCACTTCTTTCTTCACCACTTCCTTCATGTTGGGGTTCATCCTTCTTTGATGTTCTCTGGAAGGTTTGTGCCCATCCTCCAGTAAAATATTATGCATACAGAAGGCCAGGATGATACCCTTGATGTCTGCAATGCTCCACCCAATTGCAGTCTTGCACTTCGTCAGTACCTGCAAAAGTTGTTCTACCTGCACATCTAACACACTAGATGAGATAATAACAGGTAAAGTCGAGTTAGGTCCTAAGAATGCATACCTGAGATGAGATGGCAGTGGCTTCGGTTCAAACTTCGGTGGCTCTTCTATTGATGGCTTGGCTGGGGGATTTTTTCTTTCCTCTAAGTGCAAGGGCTCACATTCGAGCTCCCTCTTCCAAAAACTGGCCTTCGAGAGAAAGTACCCACTCTGCCAAGTCTTCTCCATTGGCTTCATCTAGGTTCATGAGACAGGCTGCTAGAGGGTTTTTAGTGTTCAATGTCTCATCTTCCTCCTCCAAAATTACATCCACTGCATCTATTAGAGAGCAATTGGCGAATTCACTTGGTCGCCGCATAGATTTCTTCACGTTGAATGTTTATCTCTTTATCATTTAATCTCATTTTGAGCTCTCCAGTTTCACAATCAATTAGAGCTCTCCCAGTGGCCAAGAATGATCTTCCCAAAATTATGAGAATTTCCTCGTCAACCCGACAGTCAAGAATGAGAAAATCTGCAGGGAACACAAACTTCCCAACTTGTACTAATACATCATCTAGAATACCAGAGGGTCTCTTCACTGTCCGGTCAGTCAGTTGTAGTAACATGGACGTGGGTCTAGCTCTTTCAATGCCTAGCCTTTTGTAGATAGCCAGGGGCATAAGGTTTATGCTTGCCCCCAAATCACACAGTGCCTTAGCAAATGCATAATTTCCTATTGTACATGGGATTGTGAAACTCCCTAGGTCAGACAGCTTCTCAGTGATGGGTCTCGTACAACAGCACTGCAAGTCTGAGTCAGTGTAACCGTGGCCAAGTCTTGAAAGTCGAACTTGCGGGATATCAAGTCCTTCATCATTTTCGCATATCCAGACATCTCCTTTAAAGCGTCAATCAATGGAATGTTTACCTGAATTTGCTTCAACATCTCCAAGAATTTTTTGTACTGCTCATCTTTCTGATATTTGGCCAATCTCTGTGGGAATGGTGTTGGAGGTCACTTCTTCCCTGTGATTTGATTTTTTTCTTGTTCAGGCATTGCCTCCACTATCGGCTCCTGTGCTGCCTCAGTCTCTTTCACAACCTCTTTTGCTTTGTTGGAATCCTCTTGTGCATGTTGTACCGTCACCTCAGTTAACCCTGATGAATCATCTACCTCAATAGGTACTGGCACCAGTGTCTCGGTAGGTCTGCTTTCGCGAGCAATTGCTTGCTCCAGGTCTAGGTCTCTACCGTTTTGGGGACTCACTTCCATTAGCTGTTTCAGGCCATGTTCATTTGGATTGATTTGTATGTCTGCAGGTAGCGTTCCCTGGGGACGATTATTTAAAGCCACCGAAATCTGTCCCAATTGGATCTTAATATTCTTTATTGTCGACTCATGTGAGTCTACTCTTTCAGTTATTTTCCCAGTGGACCCAATCAATTATTGCATCATTCCCTCAAGTCTAGCAAACCTATCTTCATGTCTCACATGCTGATGTTGTTGAGCTTGATGATAAGCATGCTGCTGATTTTTCTAGTTGTAGCCCTGTTGCCTTTGGTAAGGCACCACTTTACCCTGAGATTGCATGGCTTCAAGATTGTTGCTATTGTTGTGCTATTGTGGAGCTGGTCTGTATTATTGATTCTGTTGACCCCAATTCTGACGACCTGGTCTCTGTCCTCCATAGTTGGCCACATAATTCATGTTCTCCTGATATTGTTGGTTATCACCTTTCCCACTCCACGATAAAACATGTGGTTGATTAATGCACGATGTACATAAACCCCCATTAGTTGCATCAACTATTTGTACCTGCTTTTTCTGGCCTGATTCATCAACCTTCTTGGTGAGGATGCTCATTTGTGTCAATAGAGTGGCCATATTTTCATCTATGGAGTTAGCTGGGTCTAAGGCCACTTAGTGAACCACATGAGTGATTGGAGCATTTCTTGTCATCCATCCTGAGTTTTGTGCCATCTTGTCAAGTAAGATCTTGGTTTCTCTGAATGTTTTGCTCAAAAATGCTCCACCTGCTGAAACATCAACATTGGTCTTCAAGCTATCTGCCAAACCCATGTAAAACCCCTGCCCCAACATTTGCTCCGGAATACCATGGTGTGGACACAAGACCAGTAGCCCTTTGAACCTTTCCCACGTTTCTTGTAATGTCTCTGTTGGTTTCTGTCTGAAGCTCAATATCTCATCAATTTGCTGGGCAGTCTTATTGGGTGGGTGAAATTTTTTCACAAATTGCTTGACTAATTCATCCCAAGTAGTGATGGAGTTTATGGGGAGTGAATTAAGCCAAGTCTGAGCCCTCCCGTCACTGAGAATGGAAACAACAACAGCCGTATTGCTTTCGGTGTCACATTATGTTGCCTTTGCGTGGCATAGATTGACAGGAAATTCTTCAGATACTGTTGAGGATCTTCAACGAATGACCCTGAGAATAGTCCCTTGTTATCTAAATGAAGCATGTTATTTGTGATTTGGAACGATTCAGCTTGTATCTGGGGGACTACAATTGCGGTTGCTAAGTTGTCAGCGGTGGGTTGCGCCCAATCGTACAATGCTTCTTCTGGCATAAGAGGCACCACCACCTGATTGATCGGATCATTCACATTATCCCCATTGTTCCTGTTGTTTACTTCGTCTCCCATGTCTGTTTCAATTTGCTCTGGTGAGTTCTGTTGTTGTTTTCCTTTCTTGTTTGCACGATTCAATGCCTTGAAAACTTTCTCAGGATCTGATAATGCTTCGAACAGATCACCAGTTCTTGAGGAGTTTCTAGGCATTCACCTGTAACACCCAAGACTACAAACGTTAGAATTTCAATGTATTCAGTTTAAATTGAAGAAAATTGACTACACCAAGATTTTTTTTGCACTTCTTTTAACTGCAATTAATAACACCATTAATTCTCCGACAACGATGCCAAAATTTGATCACGCCCAACTATGCCTTATAAAAAGCACAAAGCGGTCGTTGCAAATATATTCCGGTTAACAAGTCCGGAGTCGAACCTCACAGGAAATTAACCTATCAATCACAGCTATTGGACTCACACAAATTCACGTATTCAATCTCCAGAAATATTTAAGTAATAGATTGGATGTTTACAAACTAGATATTATGTAATGAAAATGCAATAATTAAGAACTAACTATGAACATGATGTAGACAAGAATTGGAATGATCAAAGGTTCTGATTTCCCCTATTGTCGAAATCCTTTCCGCTACGTCTGCTATAAATTTGCCTAAGTCTTCTCTATCGATCATGAGCACTCTGACTTTCGTAACCCTCTACCGAGTAATTACAACAATATACTAGACATATTATCCTGAATTACCCTATCTATCCTTAATTACAGCTCACTTAGATCGCACCCAATGTTTCGTTATCCCTAATCCCACCATTAAACCTTTCGTTTGATCCCTCATATACTTCAGGAGTGATGTTGTTCAACAATGACCTAAATATGCACTCTCTCCCGAGTAATGCACACTAAATAGGAACAGTTAATTGAGGGCCCTCCAATCAACAACAATAAACATATAGTTGAACAAATAGAGAGAATAATATGGCAAATCTATATTAACGTGATGAGAAATTCATCCTTCAATAGGTTCCATCAAAACACTAGATTAGGAGTTTAGTTACTCATATTAATGCAAAAAAAATCACTAATATAATTCATAATCATCAAAATAGAAGTAAGAAGAAGAAGATAAAACTCTTGGGAATTGATTTTGCTTCTCTCCCTTGTTCTTGCCTCTAAAATATTCTAAAACCAGCCATCTCCAACTTCTGGGTGAGTTTAGGCTTCATATAGGTTTAGGTTAGTCGCCTAGGAAATTACATAATTGACCCTGCGTGTTTGGTTCTCGTCCGCTCGTCCACGACCGCGGATTTTGATTGCTTCACTGCCTTGAGTTTGCGGCTAATTCGCGGCCCACTTCGCAGCCGCGCACCTGGATGAGTTGTTTCGCTTGCTTTTCTCGCTCCTTTTCGACCGGGCTAACCTTCAATTGGTCTTCCACGCTTCACAATGACTCCAAAACACTCTTTAGCTCCCTCCTAGCTCGGAGTGGCTCCTGCAAAACATCAATTTCTCAATTAGAGCATTTTGTTATCTTTTAACATTCAAACCTCAATAAAGTGTGGTTAAATTAAAGTGTAAATAGCGTCTAAATTGCATAAATATAGGCTACTATCAATGTTCATACACAGACGGACTAATCTCCAGTATATTATGCTGGAACTTTCCGTGTTGCAGCAAAATAGTGGCTATTTTTTAATGACTTTACAAACGCTAGCTATATTTCAATTACCATTCTGAAAACTGGCTAGCCCGTGCTATTTTTACGTTGTTGGTTGAAACTTGAAACTTACCTACTTTGGTGAATAGTTCAATCTGCCTAATATGTGTTGGAAAATACTCCCTCCATTCACTTTTAGTTGTCACACTTTTGATTTTGTACTCCTTTTAAGAAAAAATAAATGAAATATGTATTTTACAATTTACCCATAATAATGATTGCATTCCCAAAAGTCTTGGGAAATAATTTGGGGAATGAGTAGTTAATGATAAGGGTAAAATAGGAAAAAAAGATTGTCTTTCTCTTGATTTAGTAAAGTGGACAAGTAAGAATAAAAATGAATTTTAGTATAATGAACAAGTAAAAGTGAACGGAGGGAGTAATAAACTACAAACTCATTTAAGGGTGTGGTCTATTAGTCAACGAATTGGGTTGAGATGAACGAATCTCATGCTCAAATTCCAATACGTGGGAGGTGGCACTGGCAGGTACCTGTGGAATTAATCGAAGTGTGTCAAGCTGGCTCGAACACTATAAATTATAAATTAAAAAGAAAATACAAGTTCACCTCTCTAATTTATCAAAATGATGGATACTTCAACTTATTATTGGAGAAGTCATTTTGGATAGGTAGTTGTTCATCATTACAAGAGACAAATCCTTATTTGTCAATTAAATAACTAGGGAATTAACTAAGTAGACTCTTTTTGTCCTTTAGTTTGTAGAAAATATAATAAAACAAGTAAGAAATAAGAATGACTTATGAAAAAGGAGGGCAATCCTAGCCCATGCAGATGCGGGTAATTATAAAATACACAGAAGGATAATTTTTCTCTCGGCTAGCTTTTGCTTAACGCCTATTCATCTTTAGGTTGATTTGTTTTCTTTAATTTCTTATTTTACTTATTGTAAAGAATCTCAAAATACAGATGGCCCGGTGAGTAATTCTCGACACAGTACATTTTATTAGTTTGACAAAATATCTTTAGCTCACCAGTTACTGTTGTTTGGCACACACTGTTATTCTTGCTGGATTTCATATTTTCGTACTAAATGCCACTTCCATACATGAAAATAGAAATGAGCACCAGGTAGTGGTCTATATAGTGTGTAACTATGGGCGGCCATTCCATAAAGCAACCCCTTTAGGTTTCATATTTGTGGGGATCTTATTTTTTGTTACACCTAATAGATTATGTATAAGTTTAAAAAAGAGTTCTGTAAAGTGAAAATGTTTGATTTCTTTCTTTAACAAATATAGGGAAGAAGGATTTGCAACTGCTATGAAGTAAATTGCACTTGAAATGAATATTGAACCCGAATTTCATAAGAAACATGTGATGTATTGGAAGTAACAATTTGATGCAAATGTTGATAATGAAATCTCAAAATCTTTCGAAGAGTCCTTTAGAGTTGATTACTTTAATACATAACAGACAAGGCTAATTTTTCACTTCAAAATAGATTTGAACAATTCGAAACATATGAAAATATTTTTGGTTCTCTATTCGGCAGTAAAAACGTAAAAATTGCACGGGGCGCCCTATTTGGTCGCCCCCATTTAACCTATACCCACTTTTAAAAAAAAATTAACTTGTACTCACTATTTAAACAACTTCAGCTCCTCCTTCGTTTTCCGAATACTGAAGATTGAGATATTGTTATGCGTTCTAGCCTGATGATTCATATATATCTGCTTGTCCCATTATGTTCAGTTTGGTCTTATTCACAATAATTTAACCTTTTAGATATTTTAGCTTTACAAGCACATTGATTTTTTATTCTAATTTATCTGTAGTAACTTGTTTTCATGTCGAAAATATTTTTCATTCTTTAATCTTTGAAATGAACAACATCAATCACTTCTAATCATGATCTATTAAATCCATTGTTGTTTTAGAACTTCAGCTCTAAGAATGCTGAAGTTCAGCAAATATAAACAAAAATTTCAGTTCCTAGAATGATGAAGTTCAGCAAATAGAAAACAAACTTCAGCCCTGAAGTTCATCACAAACAGAACAAAGTTTCAGTTAAAACATGCTGAAGTTCAGCAAATACAGAACAACGCTTAAGCTAAAACATGATGAAGTTTAGCAAATACAAAAATAAAGCTTCAGCTAAAATGCTGAAGTTCAGCAATTACAAACAAAGCTTCAGCTACTAGAATGCTGAATTTCAACAATTACAAACAAAATTTCAGCTACTAGAATGCGGAAGTTCAGGAATTACAAACAAAAACTTCAGCCAACACATGTTGTTGTTTTATTGAACTGAAGTTTACTATTTGGACTATGAACTGAAGTTTGTGTGATTGCCTTTGCAAGTCAGGCCAAACTTCATGCAAAAATATCTGAAGTTTTGCTCAACTTCAGGCCCGTATGTCTGAAGTTACGCGAAAAGCGGGTATGCTTGCAATTGTTTTTGCAAAGCAGATATAAGTTAAAACGTAAACAAAAAGCGGGTATACATGCAAATGCTAAGATCACTAGATGTTGGAAATTTGAAAAAATATTGTCATAACCTTGAATGTTCCTTAAAGCATAATAATCAATTCAATATTGATGGTTTAGATTTATTTTCTTAATTAAAAGCATTAAGAAAAATAGTACAATTAGAAGATAACAGTTTAATTGATACACTTAATCAAATAAAAAAATTTAATTCTTTTTCAAATGCCTAAATTACTTATGGAATAATGTTCATAACTCATGTTACCGTTGCTTCAGCAAAAAGAAGTTTTCAAAATTAAAATTGATAAAAAATCTTACTTAAGAAGAACAATATCACAAGAAAGATTAAATGGATTGGCTATAATGTCAATTGAGAAATACTTATTAGGAGTTATTGATTATAAGAAAATTATTAATATTTTTGTATCTAAGAAAAGATTTAAAAAAATAGACTTCAAATAAATAAATAAAAATAATTTAAAAATTAATGCCCCTCATAAATTTCGGTTTTAGACCATAAAATTCGTTGGGCCGCCCCGTGTGTAACATAGCTTCTCATACTTGTTTGTAAATGACAATCTCGAACAATATATAGTACTAATTTATTCGATTATGCATGTAACAATCAAGTGTGTAGGTTGCTGGACCATTTCCAGTGATATGTCACAGTCCACATGAACTTACTGTCTGAGTAATCGTGCCATTTGTGTACAAAGCAATTAGGATGGGCAGTTCGGATCAGAAGATGCCTTTTGGCAACAAATGAGTGTAGTTTTTTCTTTATAACAATGGTGTTTGAGTCAGCTTGCGCACCTCGGTTAATTCTACAGAATATCTGCTACTTCCTACTAGTAACAGATATTAGGTAACTCTATCCATCAAAAATTAGACAGATGAGAAGAAATCATCTGAAATTTTTTTATCTCCGCTGATATTCCAACTAAAAATCTCATGTTCCCAACCCACTTTGTTGACCAGTAAGTCATACCCTTGGATGCCAAATGAGTGAGTGAGTGTAGTTTATGACCACAAAAGGTTTGATTTATAATCTTTGGGAATGGTAATAAATAGATAATGCCAGGATTGATAGCCATGAAATTTTGGACGATATCTGGGACGCATAAAACATTAGGAATTCAGGCTAATCAGACTAATTAATGACACTTGTGAAATTATGCATGGCTTCAATATTCCAGTACAGGACCTCTTATTGCAGGGGCGGATTTACGTTGGGCGAAAGTTCCGTCAGAAAATTTTATTAAATACTTATAATAATTAAAATGCAGAAGCTAAAATATGTATAAATTGATCGAAGTGACCCTGCTTGACATAACCACGTATGTAGCTCGTTTGGTCAAGCGCCCCAGTTTTCTAAGATATATAACGGGTTTGAAACTCCGTGGCAGTATTTTTTGTTTTAAATTTTTGATAAATATTTTCCAGCTGGGTTTGAACCATTAATCTGTAAGTGTTAAACAAAAGAAACCAATGGGTCAAGAACCAAATACATCTGTTCCGGCGACAAAATATTATTTAAAAGCTTTGAGTTTTAAAGGATGTTGCTGCTTCCATAAGTTGGTCTGCTAATTTTTGATTTTTTTCCTTCATTTTCTCCTTGGCGATGATACCGATTAAGAACGATTTCGCAGAATAATTAGGAGTTTTTAAGTGATTGTTTGGTGCCTTTTATAGAACAGAAAGTACATTTAATACATTTCTAGTGAGGTTATTTTGAATACATTTCAAAAAATAATTTTTTTTGAAGAAGAGTTGTAATATGATTTCGGTCAGTAATAGTGACCGATCGATTTCGGTTAGTAATAGTGGTAAAAAATGATCAACCATTTATAGATAATTGTTATTTACAATCTACATATATTTAACATCCTAAATTCTAATATATATATATATATATATATATATATATATATATATATATATATATATATATATATATATATATATATATATATATATATATATATATATATATATATATATATATATATATGACTGGATCGCTTCCAAGTAAGCCTTTGGAATGAATTACAGGAACACCAACTCTGACTAGCTACAGTTCTGACAGTAAACCTTAAACCACGGTCCCCCTTACACCCTTTCAACGCCTATCTTGACTAACACGGGCTCGAAGACCACCGGTTAGGTTGGAGCCTAACCAAGGTTTACTATCAGAACCTGTAGCTGCCTGGGCTATATAGTTCCAACCATAAGCTCATTGGGGTGATACAGTATGATCTAATAGCAAATTATGTCTGTAAATAGCCTATGGTTGCTAAGTTTAACACTTAAGATCTTAGCCTATCATTTAGGCTAAATAACATAAAGAAAGAAAATAAGGTAAACCTGAGACCCTCAAACCGTTGATCCAATAGATCTTTTCTGAATATTATTAAGGATGGAAAATTTACAAAGAGATGAGAGGTTTACAATATTTCTAGAGAGAGGTTAGAGAGAAAGGAGAGCATATATTTTCTGGTGGCTTGGCTAATGCATGCCTTCTCTAGTGAATTCTTAATCCTTATATAATGGATTGCAGCAAAAAAAAAACAAAACTAATGGTCGACAAAATAATTACAACATGGGATCGACAAAACCAAAAGTTAAAAGAGTAAAACGAAAAACGGACAAACAACTTTTATTAAAATAGGTTCTTTTATAATGAAGGAGTCCGCTTGCTTTATTAAAGCTTGTCTTTTCCTTTATTGTCCTTTTTTGCAGAAGATTCTTCTACACCTTCCTTCATTTTCTTTAGGAATTCTTCAATTTCTTCAAGATTGGCTTCTGCACTGCATTGTGGTTGTGCTTCACCTGCTATGGAGGTTTCTTCATCAGAAGTATTGCTGATGGAGGCCATTGATATATCATCACAGATTTGTGCTCCAAAAATTCTTGCTAAGTCCTTCTTTATCTCTTCGAAGTATGAAGCAAGAATTGCTCCTTTCTTCATTTGGAGCTTCTTGGTAACTTGTTGAAATGAACTTGATTTTTCCACTGCAACATTTACCTCTTATTTGACATATATGTCAATTTTTGTCTGAATTTGCTGAATCAAGTTATCACCATAGATTTTTCCATGTTGATCTGCTTGGAGTAACTTGCTCCAAAATTTATTATAAAAAATTATTTGAAGACATGAAATTCCATCATCAGTATAACCAACTTGAAAATTTCATTTCATGATCCAAGGGATTGATAATTCTATAAAAAAAATACATGGTTGCTATGCCAACGTAAAAGATATTATCTTTTTGTAATGAAATAATTTTGGGAGATATATCTACCCATTGATTATATAATCTTTTAAAATTTGGAGGAAGAATTTCTAATGATGTACCATATAATTTTCACCATTTACAGAACCAATTTGGGATCTGTTGACTGATCATATTAGAACAGATTTTAATAAACCAATAGTGTTTCCTATTAGGATTCTCATAAAGAAAATTTTTATTATAACTTTCTACATAATCCTAGTAGTTATATTTAACTGCAACCTTCTTATTTGGATGAGTATATTCTCGATCCTTCAAGGTATTGATTCCCCATTCATCAGAGGGTATTACCCTTTTAATGATTATTTTTTAAAAACTATAAGTTTTTCTTTTATTGGCATGATAGAAGTGCTGAATTTTAGCTGATCTTGTTGTTGAGAGTATTATCTCATTATGCATTCTGTATTTGTATGCAGGTGTAGCATATGATACTGTATCGAAATATCGAGTCATAAGCTGCCATGGATTATCCTTCCATTTAAGGTCGCATTGTTCTAAAAGAATTATTAACTCTTTTTCTTCCTTTTGGTTATAAACCTCAAGGTTTTCATTGCTATCCTCTGATATTACTGAGGAGTATGTTGGTACATTTGATGATGTGCCTTCTTTATTTTTGGATTTTATAAAATTCATGAACTCTTTATATAAAGGATGATATGTATTATCTCTCATGATGTTAGCAGCTATTAGCTGTTGATTTCCCATTTGGGCGAGAATATTATTCCCTCTTCCATAGGATTGTGTTTTTCCTTTTCCTCGACTTCGAGGAGGTCTGTATGTAGGCCTCATAATCTGAAATAATTCAACAAAGAAATATGAGTTTAAAAATTCTCTAGTAAGAAGAAAAAAAAAATATATATATATATATATGTGTGTGTGTGTGTGTGTGTGTGTGTGTGTGTGTGTGTGTGTGTGTGTATAATCGTGTGATTTGATCGAGTATATGTTGTTGTTGCTACAACTTAAGTTTTAATTTAGCCTTACACCTAATCAGTGGCGAAGCTAGGAATTTTTCCAAGGGTATTCAAATTTGAAAGAAGTAAAAAATAATTCCGGCCAAAGGGTGTTCAATATGTGTTATACCTCTAAAACATAATATTTTATCTATATACATATTGTAATTTTTCGATGAAAGGTGGTGTATGTGGCTTCGCCACTGCATCTAATGGCACTATACATGTTGTTTTCAAATGTGTTCTAGCGTGTTGGATGCCGATACTAGACCCGATCCCTCACCCATTAAAACTCAATATTTAATACACTAAGGCCGTCAATATGCCCGAGCGTCTTGCCAGTTAAAATCAAGAATGATGCATGTTCTAGGTTAAATAAAGTGATAGAAAAACATATCCTAAGTTAATTTAATTTTCAATTGATCAACTGATCAAGTATCCAAACAAAGTACCAATAAGGTGATCGAGAATAAAACATCCAAGCACGTTTTACACTAAATTATGTGAGTGCCTTACATACTTACATAATTTAATTCATTAAAAATAAACGACCGGAGTCAGTCGAAATTTATGTTTTTAAATTTATTATATTTTAATAAAAATTATTTTCCAACAAGTTGATCGACATCGGTCAGTATTTTTAGTTTTCCTAGAACTTTTGTTAGCTAATTTGGTCAACTTTTGGTTCAAATAACCGACCGTGTTTGGTCAGAATTTTTGACTGACTTCGATCGCTGCACGTTAGCGATCAACGTTATTTCGACGGATTAAAGTCGGTAGGAAATCGATCGATTTTCCTATATTTCCGAATGGACGATTTTTGACAGTTTTCTTGTAGTGTATGGATAATTCTAGCTGAATAAGCGCGATAGTTTATGCAGAGTTTCTAATTCATCTGGGAAAAGAACGGTTTGAAGCTACACAGACTCAATAATGGAGGAATACCATTGTTCATAGTATAACGACCCGCCCATTCGTTTCGAGAGTTATAATCCCATTTTTCCATTTCTTCTTCTTTTGTGATTTACAGCTGTATTATATCTTACCAGGTTGGTTGGTTCGGGTCCAATGTGGTTTCGGAGTGAATTGGGACACTTAGTCTCTTAATTAGAAGCTTAAGTTGGAAAAGTCAACCGGATGTTGACTTGTGTGTAAACAACCTCGAATTTAAATTTTGATGATTCCGTTAGCTCCTTTACGTGATTTTGAACTTAGGAGCGCGTCCGGAATGTGATTAGGAGGTCCGTAGTAGAATTAGGCTTGAATTGGCGAAAGTTAGAAACTTAGCAATTTTGGCCAGCAGTGGAAATTTTGATATCGGGGTCGAAATGGATTTTCGGAAGTTGGAGTAGGTTCGTGGTGTTATTCTTGACGTGTATATAAAATTTGAGGTTAATAGGACGTGATTTGATAGGTTTAGGTGTTGTTTGCAGAATTCGGAAGTTTAGAAGTTCTTAGTCTTGAATCCGGGTGTAATTCGGTGTTTTGATGTTGTTTTGAGTGATTCGAAGGTTCGGCTAAGTTCGTAGGGGGTTATATTATTTTCTGGTAGGTTTGGTTGAGGTCCCGAGGGCCTCGGGTGAATTTCGAGTGGTTAATGGATCATTTTTGGCCTTGGTGAGATAGTTGATCTGCTGCTGTAATTGTTTCTGGTTTCCTCTCGCGAACGCATTCGCAAAGAGTGTTTCTGAGGGAGAGTTTTTGTTCTATGCATTCGCGAAGGAGAGGACACGAACGCGAAGGGTAGAGCAGTGTGTGCATCGCTAACGCGTGAGTGGTGTCGCGTTCACGAAGAGGAGTGAGGCAGCGGGGGACCCCTGATCTTTGGTATACGCGTTCGTGAGGTAAGGGCCGAGTTCGCGATGAGTTGAGCTTGTAAAGCTTCGCGTTCGCGAAGCATTGGCCGCGTTCGCAAAGAGATAATTGGGAGGCAGTCCAAGTTGGCCTACGCGAACGCGAGAGGACGGTCGCTTTCACGAAGAAGGAAAATCTGGGCAGACAGTATTAATTCCAAAAACGAGGGTTTGAACCCATTTTCATATTTTGAGCTATAGAACATGGAATTGAGCGATTTTTGAGAGGATTTTTGTGGAGTTGATCAGGGTAAGTTATTTCTACTTGGTTTTGGTTAAATTCCATGATTATGTCTTTAATTCCACCATTTAAATTGTGATTTGGGGTGAGAAATTAGGGAAAAGAGGAAGAACTCTTGAATTAGAATTTTGAGGTTTTGAATGGGATTTTGTTATTGGATTTGAGTAATTTTGGCATGGTTATGCTCGTGAGTGAATGGAATTTCGGGTTTTGTGATTTTTGTCGGATTTAGAGACGTGCCAATTTCGAATTTTTGGCTATAATTTAATACTTTTCTTGTGGGTTTGATCCCTTTAACCTAAATTGATTGTGTTGTACTACTTGTGGCTAGATTCGGGACGTTCGCAGGCCGCATTAAGAGTCAAAGGTATCACGGAGTAGTGATTTTCTTGGTTTGACGTAAGTAACGCTTCCAAACTTGGTTCTAAGGGTTCGAAACCCCAAATTATGTGTTATGTGATTGGTATTGAGGTGACACACATGCCAAGTGACGGGCGTGCGGGCGTGCATCGTGAGAATTGTGACCTGGTGATTCCATGGCACCATTGAGTGACTCTATCTTGTTGATATTCATGGTTTCATCATGTGATAAAGTAATTGAGCTGTAAATCATGCTAGATATCATGTTTAGGCTTTATGCCGGTATTGTGGGGACCCTTAGTGGTCGTTTCTTGCTGTCATCTCACTATTTTCATTTATATTCCGTACTCAATCATGTTCATGCATTTTTATATCATATCACAGTCTCAGTTATTTATTGATTCATCATATCATTATTCCGGTTTTGTTTTCATGACATTGTGAGCCCATGGGCAGACTGGAGAGATTGATGACTGAGTGAGGCCGAGAGCCTGAGTATGAATGACAGTTATGGGATTGGGCTGCATGCCACAACGGTTATATTGATGATTATGATAGCACTTGGGTTGTAGGAGCCCCTCCGGAGTCTGTAACACACTCCCAGTGAGCGCGGTTGATATGATTGAGGGATGGATCTTCCCTGTACATGGATCTTGTCCAAAGTACTTGTTACCTGGAGATGGATCTTCTTCACAAGGCTGGATGACCCTTATTCCTTAGTACTGGGTGAGTTATGATCGGCATTGTATATATATTCCGGGATGAATCTTCCCTTGGCCGCATGAGCCATATACAGTAACAAGTGGTTGAGATATCGAGAGTGAGGGCATTGAGATTGACATCATGGTGCATCACTTACAGTATGTGCATTGGCATGTAGTGGCAGTAGAGTCATATTCATTACACTATACGGATCTGCTTTATTTCCCGATTATGAATTGCCTAATTGTTTTAAGAGCATGTTTACGTTCTGTGCATTTATTTCATATTATTTGCACCGGTTGAGTTTGTCACTATCTTTAGTCCATAGTTTGGACTTATTACTTACTAAGTTGGTGTACTCACGTTACTCCCTGCACCTTGTGTGCAGATTCAGGCATTTCTGGTCAAGGCGACGACTGCTGATTTAGGCATTGGAGTCTGGGACTATCGAGGTAGTTGCATGGCGTTCGCGGACCTTGATTTTCCTTCCTTAGTTTATCCGTATTTTCAATTTATTACTTTAGATACTGTTGTGGATTTTATTTAATTATTAGACGCTCGTGTACTCAGTGATGCCCCGATTTTTGGGACGACTGTATCATGTTTTCGATAAATTCTGTTTTCAAAAAAGCTTCTATTTAAATGTTAAATATTTTCGATGTTATTTCAAAAAGGTATTTTTACTGTATTGGAAAGGAAATGTTGAATGTAAGCTTGCCTAGTCCCACGGTAGGCGTCATCACAACAGGTTAGGTTTTGGATCGTGACACATAGCTAAAATAAGCATTGAGCATAAATGACTTGTCGACAGGGACAGTGTAAGTAGCTCTTGTTCAAGACTGGACTAACTGTGGTTTCAAACCAAGATAACAACTTTTGCTTTGCACGTACACTTTGCCTAGAATTCTCTTACAAATATATATATATATATATATATATATATATATATATATAAAAAACTAAGCTGCAACTATTTCTTGGGAATTCGAACATCTAATTCGTGGTGATTTGCAACTATTTCTTGGGAATTCGAACATCTAATTCGTGGTGATTTGCAACTTGAATGTTAGGGTCTTTTTTCATATTCTAGGCATGTTACATATGTGCTCCTTGATAACCAAGAAATCTATGATTGCCAACTGACACAAGGTTCGAATTCGAAACTCGGTTTGCCTCTCTACCCTTATTCACTTGAAGCACCAAAATTTTGTCTCCGGCAGGGTAGGCATATTACTTTTCTTGATCTCTTTTTGATAATACAACTCCTTTTTTGTTTGCAAAGAAGTGAAAGAAGACAGAAAATGACAAAAGAAAAATTACTCTCCTTGTTTCAAAAGAATGTGAGGGAACTCTTGATTTGATTTCTCTCTTCTTTAGTTTCACAAGTGAAAGAAAGGAAGAGAAAAAAAATTCCCCATAGCCTGAAAGCAACTACATGTTCACTTGAAAACTATCTTCTCTATCTAGTTCACATGCAGAGAGTCAAAATAATCATTGATTGGTAGGGCCCTTAGCATACTCACAATGAAAGTTACCCCTTGACCTTTTCCATTGAGACAATATCAGAAAACACAATAAATGGGCGAGGGGTCCAAAATCCACAATCTGTGTCCCCCTTTCTAGCTGTCAAACTGTATCTCTTCCTCTTGTCACTGCCAACCAAAACACATTTACCTCTTTTCCTTCATATGCTGGACACTATAGTACCAGCATCCACAAATATCCCAACTCATAAACCGAATTATTACACAGTTTCATTATAGGTCATTTAGAGCAAAATGAAGGGAAATAACAGTTAAGAGTTTCTAAATATACTTTCTGAAATGGAACAAATATATTTGGAAACTCTTTAAATAAATGTATAATTTATTTTAGAATAGACTAAAAGGAAAGAGTAACACATAAAATGGAAAATCAAAGTATTCACTTTCTTAAACATGTTCGAACCCATACAAGGCAAACATAGGCAACATTTTACTACTACTTTCTCCTGACATCATTTCAACATTTCCTCACATGAAGACCAAACTGATACAAGGAATTGAAAGAAGATGGTTACATAGGTCTGTTGTAATACAATATGACAATTTCTTTTCATTTGGAAAGTGAATCCAACTAGAAGAGTGAGTGGAAATTTAATTATATACTAACAAAAGAGCTATGCTCTTAACAAAATTGAAAGCAACTAAATATGACAACAATAAGAGCTACTCTACAAAAAACCTAAAGCGAGTGCTGAATTTGCACTAGTGAATTGTATGTACATTCGCCAGCTCCAAAATGAATGGTAGAAGAAAATAGGGAGTTTGAATTTGACCTTTTAGCCCAGTTTCCCAGGCTACTCCTCGTCATCAACTTCTTTCTTCCTCAACAAAGATCGGTTGGTTTGAACAGTGCTTTCATATCCACTGCTATCACCTGATTCAATTATGCGCTTGTCCATTACCCTCTCTTTCATTCCATCATGATGCGAACGTCCTTGTTCTCTTCCAGTTCTTCGATCCTGTATGAATCACACAGTTAAGGGAGGGAAGCAATGTACTATCATATGATGATTGATAGAAAACTGATATGGTGATTCAAGTACTACTTAACAAAGCTTCTTGGCAAAAGTTTTGACTAGTGTTTGTTCATAATAATAAACTTGATATCAGATGTTTGATCAGATTTCTACAATTAGTTTTTAAAACAATCAACGCGTAGAAAATGAGAGGGAGATTCATTCAAGTTTTCACTATCCAAATGACCCGTTACTGAATCTGTGGTGCAACAAGCATCGTCTTTATAGAGGAGAATGTGGCATGCATTGAATGCTAATAACAGAAAAGAAGATACATGACCTTCATAACATCACAGATAAGTAAACACTCTAAAGCAACCACAATTGCACTATACTTAAGTGATTATTAGACTCAATTCAGTTCATTCCGTCTCCCAGAGGATATGTTCTTCAGAGTTCCTTCACACAATAAATAAGAGAGAAGAAGTTGCATTCCTCTATAAGGAAAGGAGGTTTGCATACATCAAGTTAGCAAGATACAAGGAACCAAAATGCATGTTCAGCTGTCATGACTAGTAATATATGATATTCAGTTTAAGCGCATGAAGTTCTAAGAGGAAAAGCTCCAGCTTACATCGCGGAAGGGAAAATCATCAGCTTCAAGCATGTGTATCACATGCCCCATCTTTGGCCTCTTCTGAGCATTGGGGTCTACACAGCGTAATGCTACCAAAAGGGCACGTTTCAATGCTCTTGAAGATGGCTTCTCACGCAACTTAGGATCCAAAACACCTTCGGAATTCCGGTTAGAGACCATTGTCTTAAGCCACTCAACCAGATTTACCTGAGAGTTAGATCCACTACAAAAGTCAGAACAATATGCAAGATTAAAGAGGTTTCTTAAAACAAGACGGCCATTTAGATAATTGGAACAAACCTCTCCAGGAGCACGGCTATAATCCACAGGATTCCTTCCAGAAATAATCTCCATAACAAGAATTCCAAAACTATAAACATCACTCCTGTCATTCAACATGCCAGTGCTGGCATATTCTGGAGCAACGTAGCTAATAAGAGAAACAAGAACATTGGCAAATCAATTTACACGGTTACCCCCAAAAACTAGAAGCGACAGTAAATGCTAGTGGATTTGAGACGTCCAGCACTAACCCGAAAGTTCCCATAACCCGGGTAGTTATGTAGCTCCTCTCTGAGCCCAAAAGCTTAGCTAAACCAAAATCAGATACTTTTGAATTCCACTGCTTATCAAGCAAAATATTGCTTGACTTGATGTCACGATGAACAACTTTGGGTTCGAGGCCCTCATGCAGATAGGTCAACCTGCATTCATTGTCAAGCTTTAGTTTTTCATTTAACACAATCTAGATAACAATGACTGCCCAAAATGAAAAAGCTAGAAGTTTAATATCCCAAACAAACGGAGCTGAACTTATACCCTTTTGCTGCTCCAAGAATAATATTCATCCGAATTTCCCATGTAAGAGGGCTGTATGGCCCTACATCTCCATGGAGCCACTGCTCTAAGTTCCCATTGTCCACATACTCATACACAAGCATCCTGAAAATAGCATAGAATCATCTTGAGTAATCCCAACACTAAAATCAGCAGATTTGTAGGTCCAAATAATCCTTATAGGCTACAAAAGCACTCAATGTAACAGTAATTGATCAAATCAAATTGCAGACTGCTGAAACTGAAATACCTGTGAGCTCCCTCAGCGCAGTAACCAAGTAACCTCACCAAATTCTTGTGCCGAACTCTACCAATTGCTTCCACTTCAACCTTAAATTCCCTCTCTGCCTGCCCCCTGAAAAGAATATCACATGAAAAACCTAAAGAACAAAAAGAAATGTGTTCCTCATCAAGTAAGCCTATAAGTACCCATCAAACTTCAGCTTGCTATTAACTAATCAAGGACCAGAAAACAGTGGCAGATCTACCACATTGCAGCTAGTTCAACCGAATCCACTACTTTCAGCTCAAACCATGTACATTTGCACACTTTTAAAAATGTATAAATATATAATAAACTACACTCTAAACTTACTGACTCTAAATTGTAATTGAACTTATGAGAAAGGACGCATAACCATGAAACACACTTAACATAAATGGCATGCAGACATACGTGCGAGGAGTATGTGACATGCCTAAACATGTTAGCATCTACTCTCTCTAGTTATTTGATAATCTTTCCTTTTTAGTCTGCCAAAAAAAACATATGTTTATTTCAAAAAACTAAACAATAATTTGCAAACTTAAAAGTTTGCATTTTACACTTATCAAGTAGCCATTGAAATGTCTATTGATTGTTCTAGACCACAAATTTCACCTGTCAGTTTTTCTTCCTTGAACACGGTGCCTAATCAAACATCTTCGCACAAAATGGGAGGGAGGGAGTATATATAAGCAATTGCACTATGCATACACAAATAAATAAGCACAAAGCAAACAACTTTTTATCAGCAGCATACATTATAAAAGCAAACAACATTGAATGCCTCTTACCTGTTGTTAAGCAAATTCTTAACAGCAACACTACTATTATCTTCCATAACTCCACGGTACACAATGCCATACCCACCCTCCCCAATCACATTCTCATGAGCAAAAAAATTAGTTGCAATCTCAAGTTCCCTCAGAGTGTACCAATGACCCCACCCTAAATGCGAAACCTCAGGCACCGCAATGCTCCCCTGCTCACCCGAACGCACCTCCCCACTTCCCTGACCCGACCCTCCACCCGAACCGACCCGATCCGGGAACTTAACTAAATGACCCTTCCCATTCCCACTCCCAATCTCAATTTGGATTCTTTGCTGATACCCACCACCACCTGAGTTGTTTAGGGATTCTTTCTCGGGTTCCGGGAGTGGGTCCGGTTTTTCGGGTAGAGTCCGAGATGGGTCGACTCGGATCTCTTTGATTTCGGTAGAGACGATGTTTGGTGGGATTTGGGGGTTTGTAGAATTGCGCTTTGAAGTGTACCAAAGGGAGATGAGGAAGAGGAGGAGTACAATTGCAGCTCCAACGATAATACCAACAACTACCCATAAGTGTAGACCGAATATTGAAGTCTTCTTTGAGAGCTCATCATTCAGAAAAGCTGACATTTTTTTTCTTATTCTTCAACTTAGAAGAATCTTGGTTAGCTGAAATTGGAATACATGAACACTAAGAAGAGTTAAAGACGGAGAGAGGAAGTACGGTGTAAGGTTTAGTGATAGTATATGATGGTATGGTCCAATAAGGTGGGTGTGGGGGGGGAGGGATAGTACAGACAGTGGGGTGTTAGAGGAGCTGTGGGTGAGTGGGTTTTGGACCAAAGGAAGGAGGGAGCGGTCAAGGGTAGGGAGGGGGGAGCAGCTGTAATGATGGGACTGCTAAAAGGGAAAGATTGAATGGTCAAATTTAGAAGGATTAAAATAGATTCAAAACTACTTCCTCCGTTTTATGTATTTTACTTTTAGGGATGGGTTGGTTTGGAACAAGTTATATCGTGATTAATTATTTTAAAATTAATTATTTTATTTTTCATGAAAATAAAAATAATATTATAAAATTCGAATTAGTTATTTCTTATTCCTGGTATCAAAGAGCCCTTAGTTTTTGTGGTCTAAATATCTTTATGTAATTATAAAGTATTTTATAATAAATAAAAATTTAAATTATTTCAAACATAGAGTTGTACAATTTTTTGGGACATATTTAAAACGAAAGTGCATAACATAAGTTGGAAGAAAAGAATACCATTTTTAATTTTTAATTTTAATTAAATCAGTGGGATTTCGTCAATATATATATATATGAAAATGCACTAAAAAGGTTAATTCATCTCCTACAACACCGACACAATTTGTTCAAAAATTACTTGTGACGACGAGTCAAACTCAATCCGTACAACTCAACGTAAGTTAGTTACACCTCGTAAATTAATGCAGCCATGCACTGCAGGTATTAACCAGACCTTACTTAAGGTAAGGTGTTATATACTATCTCTTCGGTTTCATTTTGTCATCGTTCGATTTAGCACAAAGTACAATAAATAAATGAATTTTTTTAAAACTTACGGTTTTGAATATTTTATAAAATTTGTATAGTTATACAATTTTGAATCTTGTGATTATAAACATATTCATATCAAATGTGTGAGTGTGACTATAAAAGGATTTCGGAACCTAAATATAATCTTTTTGGACTCAAATGACCGAAATAAATGGAAAAAAAATATTGTGATCAAACTATATATAGCGTCCTTTTAAAGGGCACTATACCTTAACGTCTGTGTATAGCGCCCTTTAAAAGGGGGCTATATGTATAACGCTTTTTATAAAGGCGTTATGTCTGACTTTGACAAGACTGCCAGGTATAGTGCCTTTATAAACGTCGATATATATAGTTTGTGAGCCCACCAATTACTCTTCTGCACTTAGCTGACATAACAATAATTCAAATGGTATAACGCCCTTTTAAAGGGCACTATACGTCAAAAAATTCGACCCCTAAAAGGGCCTATACCTCAAAAAAATTCGACCCTCCGCACTGGGCAATGCCTTATTTAAAGGCGTTAAGGAATTTGCAAAAAATCATTCAGAAATATACTCAACTCCTGTTAAATTTTTCTTCTTGTTAAATTCTCAAGCATTTTGTCATAATGTCTGAAGAGCAAAAAGTAAGGAATTCATTATATTGGGGGGATGAGGTTGTGGTGGCGAATAACTCAGTGAGCTATAGTTTATCTCCACAATGTCATGTTAAGTTGCCACTTACAATGAAGTACGATAGACATGTATCATTGTTGTGTAAAAAAATGAGTGTGAGCAAACATTCGGTGAACCTTAAAGTAACCGGAAGATATTCGTATTTTGTCACTCCGCAAGGGTTGCTTGTTACGCTGAGTTTAACATCGAGGATGATGAAACTTTGAGTGATTTTTTGAGGACTCCGGATGAATACCTGAAATTTCTTTTGATAAAAATGTTGGAAATGTACATGAAGGTTGAAGACGTTCGCAATAATAAGGTTGCGCAAAGCAGGGATAACCCTTAATCATCGGGTGGTTATTCTGGAGCAGTTTTTGCCGAATAGGTTCCGGCTGAAAGAATTTGGCATGATTTAAACTTATCCCCACGGGCGAATGAGGAGCGAGGAAATAATTTCTCTCCTACTTTACATAATCCACAAGACGATTGATAAACTTCTATTTTCCTTTGTGTTACGATGTTTATTTTTATTGTATTGAATTTGTATTAACACCCATATATTCCATAGGGAGGTACCGGCCAGATATGAATTTTACATGTTATGAACTCACGGCCAGTTGGAATATGCATAGTTTTGATGTGTTGGATCATGGTGGTCCATCCGGGAGTCATCACCAACAGGATAATGTCCATCATGGGATGTCAACACATTACTACTTGTAAGTGAAGTGATATAGCTATATGTAAAGTATTTATCAATTTGAGTAGCTCATTATTTTGTTGTTTGTGTAGTGAAAACGAGCAAGTTGAACCTCATGCACTGACTCAATTGCCCGAAGACGATATATTTAATCGGGATCTAGCAGATGCACAGAGTCAAAAAGAAAACAGTGATTATGACAACAATGCCGATGAGTCCGGAGATGACGCACCCTTCCCTAATGAGGGTGGTGATGAGGAGGAAGAGAATGATGGACCTGATTTGACGAGGGATCATGCTCCACCCCCCGTTAGACCAAGAGTGTACGAGTCTCAAGTGTCGTTTCATTCAAAGGAGATTCCCTGCCTTGATCATTTGCCAAGTATGCCGGATGTGGATGCCCTCATAAGGGATTTTGACGAAATTTGGACAGCAATGTGGGATGAGTCTAGACCAACGATGCTGGCAAAGAGAATACTTTTTCCTGATAAAACGCGCCTAAGCAGGGCGGCAAAAATGTACAATGCAAAAGAGTGTCGTGAGATGACGGTATGGGAGTCAAGTCTGAATGTATACAAGGTTGTTTGTCGTAGATGATTTACAGGTTACCATTGGATGTTGCGTGCGAGCAAGAAGAAAACATGTATGTGGAAAGTGGGTAAATGCGCCATCGCGCCCACACTTGTGAAATGGACACATTCAGTAGGAATCACTTCAACTTGGATGTTGACTTGATTTCTCTTGTCCTGATTTCACACATTGAAGCGTCCATAAGGTACAAGATCAAAGAGTGTATTACATCCGTTCACCAGGAATATGGATGTACCATTACCGAAAGAAAGGCATTTCTCGGCGCAAACGTGCGTTTGAAATTATTTATGGTAACTGGGATAAGTCATTTACAGCTCTACCCAGGTACATAGTTGCATTGCAACACTTTAACCCGGGACCGTTGTTGAATTGAAATTTTGAGCAGAGTCCGGGAATACCAGAATATATATTCAAATACGTGTTCTGGGTATTTAAACCATCAATTGATGATTTTCTACATTGTCGGCCGGTAATATTCATAGACGACACTCATGTCTATAGAAAGTATGATGTTAAGCTATTGATCGTCATTGTAGTAGGTGCTAATAGACAAATATATTCTTTAGATTTTGCTATTTGTGACAATGAAAGCCAAGAGACGTGGATACTGTTTCTAAACCACTTAAAAGAGCATGTTGTCAAACAGCATTCAGGTATTTGTCTAATATCTGATCCTCATTGTGGTATTTTAAGTTTTGTAGAGAATTTTCTTTCATGGAAAGAACCGTATGTCTACCACCATTACTGCGTGAGGCACCTGAAGGCCAATTTACAGAAGGCACATCCCAACAAAGATTTGCATGATTTAATATGGATGGATGCAACATATCACCAAGAGCATAAATTCCAGAGGCACATGGAATATATCAGGCAGGAAGACGAGGCACACTATCATTGGTTGATATGACATAAGCCTGAAAAGTGGACTTTGCATGCGGATGGTGGAAGAAGATGGGAAATTCTGACTACAAATATGTCAGATTCTTTCAACGGGTTATTAAAGTCTGCACGAGGATTACCTGTCACTGCCATGGTACGGATGTTCTTCAAGCATATGGCGAAGAGATTTGTTGAAAGGGTTGCAGCTGCAACGTCATTGATGGAAAGGGGTGTTGAATTTATGCAGCTACTAATGAAAAGATTTGAGAAATACAGACGGCGAGAACATTGGCATTCATTTTTACAATATGATCACGACCGAAATATTTTTTAAGTTCGCACCGCTATCCATCAAAATTCGGGGAATAAAGTACACACCATAAATGAATCTAGAAGGTTATGTTCTTGTGGAAAATAGTCTATCTACCACATGTCGTGCTCACATGCTATCAAGTGCTTTCAACATACATGTTTAGGGCCAACCAACTACGTTGATAAGCAATATCGTATTGCTGCATACTTAGATACCTATAGTGAGCAGTTGCAGCTAGTGAGTACAGAGCATTATTGGCGCCAGAACCATTTAAAATGGTGTGTAAAAAGGAGTTTTTGCGTCAGTGACAGGTGCAAAAAAGAACGCGTATACGGAACCAAATGAAAGTTGGTGATACCGTTTATGCGCGCAAATATGGTATATGCTCGCATACAGGACATGACCGTCGAAAATGTCCTTCAGCTGGTTTGGGTGGCGGTGGTAATCCAGCTCCTGGTGGAAGTTCATCTAACGTGCCCAACTATTAAGGATACACGTATTGTTTTGTTTCCGTAATGTGCTTGTAATAAGTGTATGTACTTGTTTATGTTGCAAAATGTATCAAATAAAATTATCTTTTCATTGTTGTTAAATCTTATTGATATTTAACATTATCAGTGGAGCAAATTAATAGATTTCTCCCTTTCGTTCATGTTATCAAAAATAGTATTAGATTAAAAAATCAAACTTATTACGTTGACTTTCGAATTTCAATATTGCCAGCATTATATCTACGGCTAAAATTATTAGAAAACTACAATATCGGAGGAGGAAGATGTTTGATAATTAGTCCTAGTCCCGTATGTAATAGAATAGCGCGGTTAATTACTACGTTATGTGTGTTGTCTTGTGCTTTTAAAAGCTGCCCACCTGCAAAAGTTAATTTGTACCCGAAAGAATCTTTAACACGTGAAGCATAGCGCGGTTAAATACTATGTTATGTGCGTTGTCTTGTCGACTTGAAAAACCTGCAAAAGCCGTATTATACCCGAAAGAATCTTTAATACGCGAAGCATAGCGCGGTTAAATACTACGCTATGTGTATTGCCTAGCCTATAAATAACTAGTGAATTTTAGTTATTATCTGCGGTTAGCCAAAACAAATAGCAAAACTTTCCATAAAAGAAGTTTTTCTTTTTGCATTAACAAATGTCTGGACGCAATTACCAACAAATTTGCTATTGTGGCAAACGATGTATGGTGAATTCATGTTGGTCCGATGGTCATGTTGGGCGCAGGTACTGGATGTGTGTAAACAGGTTAGGAGGCAATGACAAAAATTATTGTAATTTTGAGGTATGGTATGATGAACCCATTAGCAGGTATGATACAAAAAATCTTTGTAGTATATCTGGGATATGAACCAGGAATACCAACGCCGTGAGTCTGAAATGAAACAATAAATTTCGGCATTGCATGAGAAACTAAAAGAGGCGGAGGAAGAAAAAAATAGGCTGGAAGAGAAACTTAAGTGGTTGAAGCAAAGAATAATGGGCGATAGTGACTAAACAAACACATGTATGTGTTGAGTGTAGTATTTTATCTTTATGCTTTTCGTGTCATGTATTTTCATTAGTTGTACTGGATTTAAATTATGTTAAGCTGCTATGTTTGTGTTTTTGTTTGTCTTGTCAACCTAAAAAGCCTGCAAAAGTTGTATTGTACACGAAAGAATCTTTAACATGCGAAGCATAACGCGGTCAAATACTACGTTCTGTGTGTTGCCTTACCTATAAATAACTAGCGCATTTTAGTTATTACCTGTGCTTAACCAAAATAAATAGCAAAACTTTTCATAAAAGTAGGTTTTTGTTTTTGCATTAGCAAATGTCTGGACGCAATTACCAACAAATATGCTATTGTGGCAAACGTTGTATAGTGAATTCATGTTGGTCTGATGGTCATGTTGGACGCATATATTGGATGTGTGTAAACAGGTTAGGAGGGAATGACAAAAATTATTGCAATTTTGAGGTATGGTATGATGAACCCATTAAGCAGGAATGCTACAAAAAATCTTTGTAGTATATCTGGGATATGAACCAGGATTCCCAACACCGTGAGTCTGAAATGAAACAACAAATTACGACATTGCAGGAGAAACTAAAAGAGGCGGAAAAAGAAAAAAATAGGCTGGAAGAGAAATTTAAGTGGTTGAAGCTGAGAATAATGGGCGATAGTGACTAAACAAACACATGTATGTGTTGAGTGTAGTATTTTATCTTTATGCTTTTCGTGTCATGTATTTTCATTAATTGTACTGGATTTAAATTATGTTAAGCTGCTATGTTTGTGTTTGCGTCTTAGTATTAAAATAACGAAGAACCGAAAAAATAAAAAGATAATGCGCATATAATGTAAGCAATAAAAATTGTTGCTATTATTTACATAAAATAATATTTACATAAAATACCAAAAAAAATCAATGCATCCCACAACCTATGTGCTTCAATGCAGCCACTAGGTTCCAGGCTCGATATTTGAGGCCCAGTAGCACCAAGATATCCTAAATTCTTGTATGTGTTTTTTTAATTATTTTACATGCTAGTTTTATTATTTTATATGTTTGTTTGTAATTAAATAATATTATAATTATAAAATATTTAATTATTAAATATTCACATATGTGTTCTAGGCTAGATATTTGAGTCCCCGTAGCACCACGATATCCTGAATTCTTGTATGTGTTAGTTTTATTATTTTTACATGCTAGTTTTATATTTTATATTTGTTTGTAAATTAAATAATTAATTTTTATAATTACACAATATTTAACTATTAAATATTCATATATGGGTCCCGGACTCGATATTTGAGACCCAGTAGCACCAAGATATCCTGAATTCTTGTATGTGTTAGTTTTATTAATTTATGTATAATTTTATTATTTTACATGTTTTATTTTATATGTTTGTTTGTTACTCACTAATTTTTATTGTAATAAAATTAAATAATCAATTTTTATAATTATATAATATTATTAAATATTCACACATGGGTTCCGGGCTCGATATTTGTGGCACAGTAGCACCAAGATATCCGAAAAATATTGTTATTTTCTCATGTTATTTTCTTACGATCGTTGACTAGAATAGGACAGAGTTTGTTTTTGATCTATCAGTTATTTTGACGTATTTTTGGGTATAAGAGATACTTAAACTACATGGATACTACACTAAAAGACACTACATTTTACTACGCTAAAAGGACACTATATTACTAGTCTTTAAGCAAATAAATAATCTAAACTAGATAAAAATAACAAATACATTTAATCACAAAACATTCACGAAAATACATATACAACAGTAAAAGTAACTTATTAACATTTTTTTTAATAAATAATAATAATTTCTCAATTTTTACATTTTTTTTAGCACACTAATATATTAGTCCGGATAAAAATAACATACCAGTTTAATCGCAAAAACAAAAAATACAAAACAACATAGAACACATTTAAAACAACTAATATGCATTTTTTATACGAGTTTAGACAAAAGTTAAATCGGAATACCTCGATTTATGTTTTTTTAAAAGTTGAAGAATGAAGATTTGAGTCCGAAACGAGCAACCCACAATGAGAGAATGCCTTAGCTAGGATGTGAGACCAACACTTTTTACTTTTTGTGGGACGGGTGGGGTCCACTCGAATTTTTTTTTGGGTCATTAATGGGGGTGAAGGGACCGCTGCCTTCTAATTTAAAAATTGGGGGGGGGGGGGGGGNTTAATAAATGACACTATACCTGGATGTCTTATCAGCTTCATATATAGCACCCTTTTAGGTTCCGAGCGCCTTTTTAAGATATAGTTTGGTCACAATATTTTTTTTTCCACTTATTTCGATTATTTGAGTCGAAAAAGATCATATTTAAGTTTCAAACTCCGCCAAACAAAGAAAATGGAAAGAGTACTTATCAAAATGGTTTGATGAATGAATCGTAATTCCGACCGACGTCTAATTTATTGTTTTAAACTTGGGCAGCTTGAATACTATATGTTACACTTTGTTGGGAGATCTGACGTTTTAACCAAAAGTGAATCTTTAGACTATACACAAACGGATTTACTGATGGACCAAGAGTAATTCATGTATAGACTTTAATTGAAAGTGTGTCTTTATCTTTTTCTTCTTGTTCTGTTTCATTGATCCTTTACCTGTGTTGTTTGGTTAGAATTGGCTGGTTAAAAGAATTCCTTTAAACATAGCAGACTTTGTTTGGCTCCATTTTGAGGATGATAGTGACACATCAATCCTCCCTTTTTCTTTCTATTTCTTTTCTCCTTTTTTAATTATAGCTGAGGTCCTTTTACTTTTCTTTATTAAATAAAAATGGAAGATTGAAGATTTTTTGTGCATATAGTGATCTAATTAGTTTATTTTGTTTCATTCCATTGGTATAAAACTTTTAGGGTATGTTTGGTATAACGGAAAATATTTTTTTTTGGAAAACAAGTAGTAATCTTACTCATTTTTCGGTGTTTGGTTCGCAAATTAAGAAAAATAACTTCTCAAGAGTATTCAAAAATAATTTAGATATAATAAATATGAACTCATAAACCTCCGAACTCATAATTTAAAACTCGTAAAATTTCGAACATGTAAACTAAAAATGAAAAAACCGAATATATATATAGCCGCGCGCGAAGGTAAAAAAGATAACT
>MDKJ01337966.1:0-19259 GCA_005239525.1 Nicotiana knightiana
TCTTATTTTCTTAATCTTCCTTTTTAATACACTGATTATACATATATATATATATATATATATATATATATAATAGTTAAAACTAACTAACTAACAATTAATCTATAACTAACTTACTTAACAAACTTAATTAACAGAAAAAACTGAACGTTCATTCCTAAGCTAGTGAAATGACTAAACTGACCCTGCTACTAACATTATATATACATTATGTTATATTATTTTCTACACTCCCCCTCAAGCTAGGTAGTGCAAAGATGTTCAAAACTCCTAGCTTAGAATTAAGATGTTCATGTTGAACTTTGTTAAGGCCTTTTGTTAAGATATCTGCTGGTTGTTCCTTTGTATGAATGTACTTGGTTGTGATGAGTCCTTGTAACATTTTTTCCTAATGAAGTGACAATCAATTTCAATATGTTTGGTTCTTTCATGATATACTAGATTTGTTGCGATCTGTATTGTTGTCTTGCTATCACTGAAGATGTCTATAGGCTGTTTGATTTCAAAATCAATCTCTTTGAGTAAGCCGACAATCCATATTACCTCTGCAACAGTTGCTGCCATGCTACGATATTCAACTTCTGCTGAACTTCTTGAGGCAATAGTTTACTTCTTAGATTTCCAGGATATTAGAGAATCTCCTAGCTTAATCAGGTATCCTGTAATTGATTTTCTATTATAAGAGCAGGCAGCTCAATCAGCATCACAGAATCCTACAACTTCATTCTTTACATTGCTGGACAGTAGAATGCTTTGACCAGGTTGTTTCTTCAAGTACCTTACTATTCTGAGTGCAGCCTCCATGTGAGTTTGGGATGTTGGAGAAATTGACTGAGTGTTTGAACACTGAAAGCAATGTCTGGTCGAGTCATTGTGATATACAACAATTTTCCTATTAATCTTTGATACCCAGCATGATCTTCTAGTTCTTTGTCTTTTATCATGTCTTCTGTATTGGCTTCCTTGATATAATCATCATATTCTTTTGTTGTAAGCTTTATGTTGTAATCCATAGGTGTGATAGCTGGTTTGGCTGCTCCTAACCCAGTTTCAGATATGATTTCTAGTGCATACTTCATTTGATGCATCAAAATTCCTTGTTTGGATCTAGCAAATTCAATACCTAGGGAATACTTTAGCTCACCTAAGTCTTTCATTTTGAAAGCACTTTGTAAAGCTAAAAATCAGGAAAAAAGGCAACTGAACACATTAGCTACTTAGTAACTTTAGAGACAGATAATAAATTGTATTTGAACTGAGGTATATGAAACACATTAGATATAGTAATACTACTACTAATATCACTATAACCAATATGTGCCACATGTGTTATATTTCCATTAGGCACGAACACTTTCTTTGGGCAATCTGGATGCTTAACAGAGTTTTTATTCAAGAGGTTTATATCAGCAACCATATGGTTTGTGGCACTAGTATCAATTATCCAATCCTGTGAACTGGAGGATGTTGAGCAAACAAGTTCAATACCTGCTGCATTAGCAGTAGAGTTTTCAGACTCATTCATCTTGACACTGTTAGTGTTGTTCAAAATTTGCAGAATTTGCTCATATTGTTCCTTAGAGAAAGTACATGTTGTGATGGGTGGAACCTGATACACTTAATTGACCAGTAGCACTTCCCTGTCCCATCTCACATTTTCCATATTTCAATCCTACTTGATTCTGAGTAATTTGAGCACCAGTTATCCCAGAATTCGAATTCCTGAAGTACCCATTGTTTTCAGTCATCACATTGCACGTTGTATTATTGACATTAGCACTTTTTTTTTTTATTCTTGAACTCGGATAACCCAACAATTTTATAACAATTCTCTTTGTTATGTCCCTTCATTTTGCAAAATTCACATTGTACATTGTAATTCCTCCTAAACTTCTGGTTTCCTCCATAAGTTTTAGTGTATATTGCCACTGGTTGGCAGACATTGCAGGATTTGCACCAAGTAGCCCTGTACTTGCAGCAACAGATCTTTGACCTTCTTCGCTAATTATCAGCCCATAAGCTTGATTAACAGATGGAGTTGGACTCATCATCAATATTTGACTTCTTTCTTGACTGTATGACTCGTTCAAGCCCATTAAGAATTGAAACAGTTTCAACTTCTGTAGATGCACAACAAATTCCCTTGATCTTGCACACTCACAGCAAGGAGCAGGGACAAGAGCTTCAAATTCTTCCCATAAGTCCTTGAGCTTTGAAAAATATACAGACACAGAAGTTGTCCCTTGAGTTAAAGTAGCTATTTCTTCGTGTAAATTGAACGATCTTGATCCATCAACTTTATTAAACTTTTCATGCAAATCATTCCACACAGCTTGAGCACTTGAAGCATACATTATACCCCCAAGCAGTCCACTTGAAACAGAATTCAAGATCCACGTTAACACTATCGCATTCACTCTTTCCTAGTTATTCCAATTGCACTGTGGGAATTTTTCTTTAGAGCAGGACCCATCAACTAGCCCCAATTTATTTCTTCCCAGCAGAGCCACTCTTATTGATCGATACCACATTGAATAATTTTCAATTCTTGTTAATTGAAAAGATATAATATGAATGCCACTTACATCCGTCGGCGAGAGAAATAACGGATGATTGTGATCGATACCAGGAATTGAATTTTCAGTTATTCCTTGAGTTGCAGTAGTTGCATGTGTGTTTTGTATACCGTCTGGTGTGACACCATTATCATCCGTCATTGTTGCCAAGTGATAAGAATTCTCCATAACTTGAATTTTGAGTAATTGATAAATCATTTTTTTAAGCAGTTTAATCAACGCTCAAATAGCTCTGATACCATGCAGTTTATGGTAGAAAGAATCAATCAAGAAGCTAGAGAACATTCATATGTTCATTAATGGAGAAGAAGAAGAAGAAGAAGAAGAAGAAGAAGAAGAAGAAGAAGAAGAAATATTCAAAGAAGCAAAAGGAATGAAGAGGAGAGAGTGTTTCTTATTTCTTAATCTGTATCTTTAATACACTGATTATACATATGTGTATATAAAACTAAATAACTAACAATTAACCTATAACTAACTTACTTAACAAACTTAACTAACAGAAAAACTGAACGTTCATTCCTAAGATAGTGAAATGACTAAACTGACCTTGCTACTAACATTATATATATTATGTTATATTATTTTCTACAGTTCAGCTTTCGGTTATTGATTTGGTGTACCGAAAACCGAATCAATATAAATACGATTTATTCGCGTTAATTTTTTATTTAGTTCGATAAGTTTTGGCCATGCCCTTTGCGGTTTTTCTCTACTAAAAATCAAGTTTCAGGTATTAAAGATTATCTTAATTTTCTCTTCCGTATCACATGGCAATATAATTGTCATCTCTTATGAGGCACATCATATTCAAATTCCTAGTGTTTCAACTTATTTTTTACTTTTGATGTCAAAGTTAACTAAAAGGGAAAAAACGGCTTTCAATGTCCCTAATTACACATTATCGTATAATTACCTTCTTTATCTCTCCAGTACTACATCATTTAAAGTGAACCGTTTATTTAGGGATAATAGGATGGAAGCTCACACAAGCTAACAAACCTGCTTTCTGCATAACGAGTTAAGCATAGCAGCATATTTACAAAAAAACTTTGGTACCGCAACGCCAAAACCCACACTAAGTTTTACAAAATTATAAACGGCTAATCGATCGAAAAATCCAATAAATTGAAATTGTCGGTTCGTCAGTTTTTTTGATTCGGTCGATATTATGCCCGATCCTAGTTTGGCGGAAAATGAGAAAACACAATGCAAAATCATATACACTTTGTGGACATGGACAGAGGCAGAACCATGTTTTGAAGCTTATAAGTTCAGGATTTTAGTTTTTTTAAGTTATTGAGTTCTAAATTAATAATTTGTACATATTTAATTCAGTAAATATTAATATAATACAAATATTGAATTTGACCCAAAACTACTGGGTTCGATTGAATCCAATGCTAGCTCCACCCTTGGACATAGAGCAAGGTTCCCAGCAATAAGGAAAGAATTAAAATTCACTGAATTACACAAGGCTTTGTGAGGACAATCGTCCAACATAAGGGTGTTTGGCTCATCATATTCACCCCTCTCCCGGGGAAGTCCAAGTTCAAACTTCTCCCACAGGGGTGGTAAATGGGTAGGTCGAGTCGGATATGGATCGGATTGAAAACGGGTAATGTAAAATAGATTAATTATTCGATCCGACTCATATTTAATATGGATTAAAAAATGGGTTAACTGGCGGATAATATGGATATCCATATTATTCATGACTTATTGAATATGATCATTTTTTGGAGAATTCCTAGTCTCAAATTTGAGCAACCATAATTTGAGGCTTTACAAATATAAAAGTTAAATACATTAGTTATCATTGGTTATCCATTTTCTAAGTGAATAATATGGTTCTTATCCATATTTGACCTATTTTTTAAAAATTCATCAATTATCCAACCCAATTTTTAATGAATAATATGGTTGAATAACTGTTTTCTTTTAACCATTTTGCCACCGTTATTCTCCCATAACCTATTGAGCTTCTTCAAAATAATATGCATGCTTCTCCTCTACCAACAACAGAGAAACCAGTATAAGTGCAGAGGGACTCAATGCCGTAACCAAATATTTCGTTAAGAGTGTTCAAATTTTGAAGAAACAAAAGTAATTTTTTTCTAATGAATGAATGCACTGAATAAAAAAAATATCTGATGAATGGGTGCATTGAGAATCCATTTATCTTCTTTAAATCAAGATTCATTTACAAGTTTAATGTCATTTGTAGCAAAGAATTAAAATGTCTTACGAGAAAAAGAAAGGGTCGAATTCACAGCAATATCGTATTAAACTTAAGGTTATAAATTTACATACCATACATCAAAAAAATGTGTAAGTTACTGCGTTTTGAACCATGCGTACCAGTACTTGGAGTTTTCTCTATTACAAAAATAAATGCGAATCATTATTAGTAGATATTCAAATTTATATATTACTCAAAATACTTTCTTGCCCGTATTTAATAACCCCTAACAGTAGAAATAAAAAAGCGATGCCCCGCTTTGACTTTCTATTACCATGGAGGGTTAAATTTGCGGCTAAAAACATTCTAGAACTCAATTTGAAATCTTCCCATTTGATTTTTTTGACTGTAAAAGAAAACAAGAATGGTGGGAGGATTTTGAAGGGTTGAAAAAATCAAACACAGGAGAGAGAGAGAGAGAGGGAGAGTTGGGCTCAGATGTTTTGGGGGGTTCTGTTGGGCTTAAATGATGTTATTGGGTCTGCTTTGTTTTGAAATGTTTTTTTGAGACTAATAGCCTGTTTGGTCTTTTCTTTTTGTAAAAATTGCGCGGGGCATTCTATTTGGTCGCCCCCATTTAATCTATATTCGTTTTTTTAAAAACTTTTAACTTGTACCCACTTTTTAAATAACTTCAGCTCTCTTTCCCTCGTTGAGCTGAAGTTCACCAGTTAAGCTGAAGTTCGCCAGTTATAAAGACAAAACTTCAGCATACGAGACTGAAGTTCCCTAGTTAAGAACTTCAGCTTTAGAGCTGAAGTTCCCAAGTTATAAAGACAATTACAAAGACAAAACTTCAGCTCCGTATGCTGAAGTTTTTGTTTTTATAACTGGAGAACTTCAGCCCCATATGCTGAAGTTTTTGTTTTTATAACTGGAGAACTTCATCCCCGTATGCTGAAGTTCCCCAGTTACAAGACAACAACTTCAGCTCTAGATCTGAAGTTCACAAGCTACTTCAGGCCCGTCTACTAGAATGCTGAAGTTTTGCATGATTGTCTTTGCTACTTCAGCCCCGCATGCTGAAGTTATGCGCAAAAGCGGGTACAGATGCAATTTTTTTTACAAAGCGGGTATAAGTTAAAACGTGACACAAAAAGTGGGTACGGATGCAAAAGCCCCTTTCTTTTTGGTCAAGAGTGGTTTTTTATGTTGTCAGGTCAAATCAGTAATTTTGGTTCAAATTCTATATTTATCTTATGAAATCCATCGAATATATATAAATTGTTAATTTAAAACACGGTAATTTAAACAAGCTTTAAACTTGAACCCCGAACCCGTAATATTCAAATTCTGGTTCCACCTCTGACCAAAAGTGATTTTTTAAAATTAAGGTAATTGGTCAAATTTTTAGAAGGGAAAAAAAGTTCTTTTGAGTGTAAAGAGAAGCAATTTTTAAGAAACAAAAAATATTATTTCTTCCTAAAATATTTTTTTTAAAAATACTTTTGAGAAAATTACACAAAAATACTTTTTAAATATTCGACGAAATACTAATTACTGTTTAAAAATATTTTTTAAAGTAATTAGTCAAATACAAATTACTTCTCGCTAAAAATATTTTTTTTAAAATTACTTTACAAAATAAGCTTGGTCAAAAGCTAAGGAAGATAACATTTGTCTCATTTCAAATTGTTCACGGGTTTGACAATTCACCAATCACTTTATCTAGTGCTTTTACAACTAGTAATTTAATCCTAAAAGGGTAACCACGTGAACTAGAGAAGGCTAAAAAGACAGGGGTCAAAAAGAAAATTAAAAAATTTACAAAACCGACCTCCCATTATCCCGTTATTAATTGCACAACAGTCCTGTCCAGCCATGCAAGTTAGCCGGCACCCACACCCACACCCACACCCACACCCACACCCACACCCACTATAGACTTTAGTCGTACCTATAAAAAGCCCTACTGCCTTTTCAAGGCAATTTCTCCGTTTCTTCTCTCCACAGATCTGATCCCTACTACTCAGGTACCTGCTCTCTCTTTTTGCTACTCTGTTTGAATCTCATTTTTAAATTTTTTAAAAAGTTGAATCTCATTTTGTTGTCGATCGTCTTCATCTGGATCGGCGTTTTGGTTTAACATTTATGTATGCATCATTCGTTTTATTTTATAAAAAAATTCGTGGTTCGGATCTGAGTTTAGAATGCTGCTGCGATGGAGAGGTTTAATTTTTAGCGATTTATGAATTGTGATTGCTTGTCGGTAGATTTTCATCCATGGAGCTCGTTATAAACGGTTTCATCATCTCGCGTTATTGTTAATTTTAAATGTATTAACTATTCATTATCATGCATTTATATAATATATGCAATGTGCATTGCTGGCTGGCTTTTCATGTCACTCTCAGGGTTTCGTTCAGATGAAATTCCAAAAATTAATTTAAAGGAATTAATGGAAGAAACTGATAAACTTGACAGAATAAATCAAATATTTGACATTCCTGACAGTTATTGCTACTATTTCATTTATCAGTATGTTTTCTGGTTCTGGATGATTTAACAATGACTAAACTTGCATTTCCTGTAATCAGATGTTGTTTTTGCAATCTGCAATGTGGTAATGTGCTGGAAATTTGTGTTTATGTCTAAATTTTTGGTGTAAGAATTGATTTCCTTGGTTTGAAGTTTGCTTCCTAATTGAGCGATGTTATCTAAGTTTAGGTAGATGGATGCGTCAATGATAATGTTAAAACCCGGCTAGATAAATGCGTAACAGGCGTGTAATTGGTCTGAATGGATACAAAAGCTACAATTCGAAGATCATAGATTCAGATAGATATGAGTTCTATGTCTACAGCTATTTCATTATCACGGATCTAGTAATCTACATGGGTCATAATAGGGAAAACTTCTGTATATATATTTACAATATTTATCCATACTAGTCTTGATGATATCCTTAATTGTAGTCATGTCTTACCAAGTTTTGAATTGTCTGTGATTTCTTAATAGAACTGCTTAGTTTCTTATAAGGTGGTTCATCAGAAAGAGAAGTTATATGCTAAAGCCCCTTATGTGATTCTGTTACTTTAGTTTACATGTCACAGACACCAATATTATGGTTCATCTTTATGAGGTACAGTGGGGTGGGTCGTAGAGCTTATTTGTACTTCAGAAGTTTTGGTTACAATGTTTTACAGTCGTTTCTGAGAATGTGTTCTGCTGCTTTGAGCAGAATCTAGCATTTAAAAGTTGAGAGATCATGGGTCGTCGTGGAGTCAGTAGCGGTGGAGGACAGAGTTCCTTGGGTTACCTCTTTGGAGACGGTGAGGCTCCAAAACCTACTGTCACCAAGGTAGAAGCTCCACAGAATCAGGGAGCAACTACAAGTGATCCACAGAAAACTACTGCCGCTGCACCAGCTGCAAATGCTAATAAGCAGATTCCAGCTGGCATCCAGGGGAGCAACACCAATAACTATTTCCGGGCAGATGGACAAAACACTGGGAATTTCCTCACGGTATGACCCGAATCATTTTTCTCTCAAAGTCGGTTTTAGCATTTCCTTGCAGAGTACTCATCCCCTCCTACTTATTGGTTTCTTTCTTTATGATTCGCCTCATGGCTTTGATCAAATAAAATAGTTTTTGAAATGACAGCTTTCAGAAGGTGAGTTTGACATGGAAGCAGTTCTTTTATGAAGAAAATTCTTTTCCATTCTCTGTTTAGTTCTGTACTATATGCTTCTTACATTCTTAATTTTGTCACCCCTTCGGTTCTTGCTGCTTCAGTAGAAGCACTTCTGCTTTCCAAGTAGGTCAATTGAAGCAATTAACATGATAGGTTCCTTTATTACCGTTTGCCATTTTCGGGAGGTAGAGGATAAAGCATCTTTTTCTTCTTTCTGAAGGAAGTTCTTTTCCGTCTGCTATTTAGTTCAGTGTTACAAGTTTCTTGCATTCTTGATTCTGTCACATGACCCTCGTTGTAGCACTTCAGGAGGGGAATTTGAGGACGGAACTATCCTCTTCTGCAGATATTTTTTCCATTTTCATCTAGCTCAGTAGCATAAGCTTCTTGCATTGCTAATTCTGTAGCATCATATTCCCTTTTTCTTGTCTAGTTCACAGGGTGATATTATCTTGTCAATTAAATCTTTGAATCTTGTCTCTTTCCAGGATCGCCCATCTACCAAAGTGCATGCCGCTCCTGGTGGTGGTTCTTCCCTGGGTTACTTGTTTGGCGATGGCAAAAACTAGTTCCTTCTGTCCAAATGAAAAATGATGAGACTGCTGTTACTGTATGTTGGTTTGTTTTGTGTCTGGGAATACAGTGTCGGCATTTGGATGATCCAATTGTAATATGATAATCCTTTCCTACCGACTGTTAGGATGCAATTATTTTTTTAAAAAAACTCAACGTGTTGCATCCATCTCCTAAAATGATTATGAACGTGCATGATACTGCAATTTAGCGATATTATGATATCTACAACTGAAAATATTCAGAGTGGTAATTCAGTGAATGGCATTATAAATTTATAATTACTACTGAAAGCATTTTAAATTAATGAAAATTTCTCAGGGCAAAAACTCGTACGCTGAAATGCTATCTACAATCAGCCTTGCATGAATTTATTATGTTCTTGTCATTAGATGACTCGAATCATAACATTGTGAAATCCGTGAGGAAGTGCTCTTTTATGAGTAGGAGGAGGAGGGTTAATTGATTGTCAAGGAGGAGGGTTAATAAGCATTGGTGCTTCACAGTTACAAAGACAGCTTGGCGATAAGACTGGGAAATTTGTAATTTGTGTTCTTTCAGCTTCTAGTATTAAGCTTAGATGGTGATCACTGTCCCCACAGTGAATATGGATGAAAGGGCAGTGGTATCATATGATATTGTTTCTTTGCCATTACATCTTTACCCAAACATATCCTGATTCGTAAACCCGAGGAAAATGAAAATGTGAAATTCCCGTGCAGGTTGTAGAGAAAATGGTTCAATTCCCTCGGCCGCCTTCACATTAAGTTGGCCCAAATAATAATAAAAAGGGGAAAAAGTAAATGCTAAATATAAAAGAAAGAAAAAACTAAATGAGAGAAGGGATGAAAATGAAGCATAAAAATATGAGGATTCTCAATTCTCAAACATCAGTATTTGTCATATTGGGAAGACAAAGTTCTAGTCGATATCCTAATATATACAACAGTTTTGATGGAGCTATTGACTAAAAAAAAAGTAGTAGTCCTTGGATCTAAATCATTTTCACCCCAGTTCCTCATAGGATCATATTGACTCTGAAATTCTTCCTCTCAACCCTCGCTTCTACCACCTTGAAAAGAGACACCAACGAGGGGAAAAGGAGAAAAACAGGAGTGTTTGATAATTAAAAAGAAGAAATGATTATAAGGTGACAGTTCTTTGGGTGTATGTCAAAGAGTTTGGGGGTCGTAGACAAAGGGGAATTCAAGGAAATAACCACCATCTGATGACAAAACTGCGCAAGGCTAATCAGTTTTCCATTGATTCTATCTGCAAAAAGGGAATAAGAAAAAGTTAGCAAATATAATCAGCACAATATATCACCAATTAGTTGAGAAGCAGGTCTGCTGCTATCTTGTGGTTATAGGAACACAACTGATATGCTAAGGTAAGTGTTTATCTTCACTTCTTCAGAAGTAATATATTTCTAAATTAACATTCAGTAGTAAAATTACCTAGAGGACTACAATAAGATTGCCCTAAGGTGAGATGTGAGGATCATATCTGGTTTCTGTACTCATATTGATCTCCATGAATTGACTTTGATCAAGAGAATCTTTCTCCAAGCTGTTTGATTCTGCCACGCCACAAGTGCAATAACAGTCAATTCAATGTCGCAATTCATGCATATAGAGGAGCGCTACCAGGGGTATAGGTTTCATTATCCAAATTGTTGCCAGTGCAGAAAGCAGGAAGATTAGAACTAAAGCAGACAACCAAGCTCTGATTCAAGGAAAACCCAACCGAGATAGAAATGCTGTGAAATGTGTTGGTCGAAACCAAGTTATCTAACTCCCATGAACATCAAGCTCCTTTCTTATATATAAATATCCATTGGCAAATGGTAATAGTTATATTAGCGAAATATAGAAGCCTTTTCCAGTTTTCCTGCTCTCTAAGATCTAAATGTCATAGCAAACACAGTAAGACAATGCACGAGACAGCAAGTAAATTGGAATTTAGGGAAATTTTCTAGTACAAAAAAGGTAATGATACAAATAGTCATTTTTTCAGACATTAAAGATAGCACAATCAATCAGAAAAAGCTAATTTAACAATTCTTAATACGAGATGACAGGAGTTTCATACATATCTATTGTTGAAAAGCAAAGATTTTATTACTAGCAGAAAAGGGGAAAATCACCTATCAAAGGACTCCAAGTACCTATATACTCGTGTGATGAATTGGCTTCAAGTAGTTAATTAAAAAGAAAAAAGAAGTAAGAAGGCATTTTAACATGTTTCTATTGCCAGCTCAAAATCAGGATGTCAGAAACTCATTTTTTTCTGTTTCATTACATGGTTCTGGAACAAAAACAAAATGGTATAAATGCTTGCAAGATCAAACAGGCAAACAAAGCACAGATAGGATACAGAATTAAATTTAACTTACATGTTTGTCCAAAATTATTGTAACTCAGAAGCCAAGACAGATTTTTACTGATATTTCATTTAATCCCGTTTGCATTTGGCCATTGACTTTTGAAAGAAATCTACAATTTAAGAAGACACAAGGAAAGAGCAGCACAGCCTAAATCTAATCTTGTTTTGTGTCATTGCCCGACTGCAATGTTGCTTGGGTTTGGGTGGGGGTAAACGATGCAGGTGTGGATCTAGAGGTATGATTCTTTATCACATAAATTTTAGGATTTTGGGTATGGAACTAAGTGCGGATACGGGTTTCAGGATACTGTTAATAAATGTACACTACGACACATATATAATAGTATATAGTTTGATTAATCAAAGTTATTGAACTTAGATTAATAAACTTTAATATGGGCCTCTACCCACATGGAGGAAATCTCATTCTCCTTAAAGATAGATTTAAAACCAAAGGCCACAAACACTTGAAGAAAATGAGTGAAGCATCTTAACGAAAAGGCAAGTTCAAATAAGAATGAAAACTGCTGTGGATTCTGTAAAAAGTTAAATATTTCAAACTAACCATCAACAGTTTCTTCAGTAAACTGAGGTTCGAAAGAATAATTTCATATACGTATCACGATTGGTCAAAGACAAGATAGTAGTAAAATCAGTAACATTTTGTCTTTGCGTACGACGTCTGAAAGTAACAATCGCAGGACTAGGATGGTATTTTTATGACTTCAAATTTTTTTACAGCACTTTGATACAAAATCACCCAACACTTGCAAGATGTGTGGGGGCACATACCTCAGTAAAGGATTTGCGAGTCATTTGCTGCAGTAGCATTCTCCTTAGAAATCTTCGTACCACAATCTACTGGATCACTCGCTCTACTACTTTCCAAATTCACATCAGGCACCGCAGAAGACTTTGAGACGTCATGAACCTGTTATAAAGGCACTTCATCATAAATGATCTCAAAGTAAAGGTTCCAACATAAATAACTCGACTTCGCTAACAGAGGGAGGTATGCATACAGAATCATGGAAGATCAGAAACCAGCAGGAGGAAGATATGTAGCATCAGTGTAAATCTGTTTTTGATAAAGTATGTAGCTCCAATAGTGATTATAATTCAAATCGGGCAATTCACTCAGAAACCAACCATGTGTAGAACAAGTCCTCATAAAGGCTAGTTATAAAAAAGAAAGGAAAAGTGGAGGATAGGAAAGAAATCAGAACTTTTAAATTCTAAAAATTGAAGGAAATGCTTTCTTTTCTGTTTCACATTTCAGCGGAGAGAGAGAGAGAGGACTTCTGACTAGAAGCAAATCCTTTTTTCCCTTCAGACTAGAAGCAAACTGAAGCATGTGACTGAAGAGGACTGCTATTTGTGGATTGATATCTCAAATTAACAAGAGAATATATCAGAGCTTGGTCATAAAAGTCTATATTGTTCACCAAACTTGAAACAATTCAAATCTATTGCTTAATCATAAGCTCTGTATATAAATTTTCACAATACAGACTAATGGTACCACTGATTCCTATGTTAGTTCGACAAGAGGATGAAGATTGAATGTTGGCATGTATGACTGTTATTATAAATCAAAGAGGGGAAGAAGATTATAAACCATGGTTGATAGCAGATTATAAGCAACGGTTTGAGGTCATGGTTTCAAGTCAAATGCTAAAACCAATTCTGCAGCTTCATAAATGAAATGCTGCAAGTGCAATAAGAAAAATGATCTATGCAAGCTAACGAGGAAGAAAATTTCATGTTCTTGTGCAGCCACGCAGGCATTAGTACAAAATTTTCTCTTTAAGATTGTATGGCATGATTAAACTATTTATTCCACACAAAAAGGTATAACCTCTTGGGCTGGTGAAGCATTAAAGGGGGATGGACTCTTCATCTCAGCTGTAACATCTCCATCCGGGGCCTCATTTCTGATAGATTTCCCACCAGAGACATCTGCTTGCTGGGAATTGTTTACATTTGTTTCTGTAGGTCTTGTAACTTCTTTCACAGAATTATGGTAGTTGTTCGGCTTCTCATTACCAGTTTCACCACTTCCAGTATTCCTAATTCTGGAAATATGATAACATCATCCAAAAGGCAACAAGTGAACAGAAGAATTGATAAATACTGAAATTCTGCTACTCTTATCCATCAAATGTAGAATTCAGAAGATCATGCACCTGATAGATTCATTGCAGGGAGTCTGTTCAGGTCTTGGTTTGTTGGAAAATAGCACTCCACGAAGCGGTTTTCCATCTATAACAGTTTCAATGCTATACCCATCTGGAAAACTCTTTGTGACCTTGGCTTGAAAAGTCTTCTTCCCCAGAGGAGTCTGGTATTCGTTCAAATAAATGTTCTGCCGACCTGCCACAATCAGTGCACCTTCAGAAGTCAGTCAAAACCAATGACACCAGTGTTTCACTGCTTCAAGCATTAAATGTACTACACAATGTATCACTACAGGGTCTATACCAAAAAGTACTATATATCAGATAACATATGACATGCTAGCACACTTTATTTTTACTGGAAAAAAAGATATTCATAGAGAAGTGTACGAGTTTAGTATCCACTCGCATAATTACATAGAACTTTGCCCATAGCTTATAGCAAAGAAACAACAAATTTTTTTTTTGTTATATATAGCTGTTGGATCATCATGGAGGCTTTCTTAGATGGATTATCATTCAATCATTCCTCTCTTCAGTTATTCTTGTCTTTAAGGTCTCCTCTTACCTAACATATTGTCACGATAACAGTTAAAGCAATCACATTGAAAAGACAAAAGTAATTCATAAATGCACTAACAAGGAGCAGCTTCAGTAAGAAAATTATGAGGAAGTACAAGGTGGGAAACTACAAAATAAAATCAAGAAGATACAAAAAAAGCTTCTCACTTGGCTGTGTATAATTCAAAGGCAGTTGGTGATGGAGATTAGCGTTATTCTCAAATCCAACAAGAGCATTATCATAGGGAGAAGCTAAAGCTTGTTGCTCCTGGCATTTTAACTTCAACTGCTTCCTCAAAGACAACTTCTCTATCCTTCTTTCGTCTCGTTCAGCCTCTCTAACAAGGTCTAGTGATATGAATATACAACATAGATTCATAAATTTCTCAAAGGGAAAGTTCTAAATCAATATTGTACCAGAAATAAGTACAAGCCAATGGAAAGCAGTGTGTGATTGTTGGTGGATTCAAAGATAGACCTGTATATAGATAATACATGTCCTCCAAGGGTTGAAGGTTATTATCACAACCACCTACAAACACAAGAGCACCTCCCAAGTGTGGATCTAAGCAATCCCCGGCTACTGAGAATCTGGCAGATGGGCCCTCACCAGTGGGCATGACCTCAGTCCATGTACCTGCAGCTGCAGGGACATTTCGAACATAGAACAGTACACAGACATCCAGCTTCAGATAGCGATCATTTGAATATCATATATCTCTTTAATACACACCAATCATGACAAACAGCACAATAAGTCGCAGAAATTATCATTTAGAAGTTAACAGCAGCACAGATTTCCTGAATATTAGTTCTAAAATATCTTTTCTGATTCTCAATGATGATGCTAACTAAGATCCACCAAGCATCATTTGCTGAATATTATTAAAACAATTTCGATATAATATGATCTCAGAATAATTAATTTCTTATTAACTGTTCTGAGGTACCCCGTTGATGTTGGAGACCACACAAGGACAGACACAAAGAGAATTTAGACCAAACTTTGCCTAGATGTTTGGTTTAGAAGAAAGTAACTGCACTTCCTCCTACTCAAATGCTCTATCCATATCTAGTATTATCACAAACAAAAGAGGAGTCCTGGAGTGGTGGACAATAATGCACTTGATAATTAAGGAAAGAAAACATGTGACACATAAGCCCCTCATTCAAACAGAAAGATGATGCACTTGAAGAACCACAAAGACAAACTCATTTTGTAAGACTGGGGATTGGAAATATTAAATGCTGATCGAAGAGGAGCAAAGAACAGAAAAAAGAGACAGCATTCCGACTACAAAAAGTGATAAAGCATGACCAATATTCCAATCATTTTCAACCACTCTATTCTCATTAGCCAACATGAAAATCGGGTTCCTCCCCCCACATCCCACCCTCCCCCAACGCCACGAAGAGAAGCAGACACATATATACAAACAAACTTAATCCCCTGGCTCCATCTCTTCCATTATCGTCAGCTCAGATCCATGTCAAATTGTAACGACCCGGTCGGTCGTTACGTAGAACTTAATTATAATTACTGTTATTGCCTTGTCATAGGTTGGTTATACTGTTTATGATGTGTTAGTGTTGGTAGGCTCGGAATCGGAATGGTTGTAGTGAGAACTTAGTCACTTAGTCTTTAAAAATAGCCTTAAAGTGGGAGAAGTCAACTGAGAGTTGACTTATTGGTAAACAACCTCGGAATGCGGATTTTATGGCTCCGATAGCTTCGTTAGATGATTTGGGACTTAGGAGTGTGTTCGGAATAATTTTGTGATGTCCGGCGTAGAATTAGGCTTGAATTGGCGAGAGTTAGTTTTTGGCGATTTCCGGCCGGCAGTGGAAAATAGGCTATCGGGGTCCGAATGGAATTCTGAAAATTGGAGCAGGTTCGTAGCGTCATTCTGGATGTGTGTGCAAATTTTCATATCATTCGGACGAGGTTTGGGTAGTTTCGGCATCGTTGGTGAATTTCGGAAGTTCGAATATCTTTAGGCTTGAATCATGGGTTGATTTGATGTTTCGGTGTTATTTTAGGTGTTCCGAGAGTTTGACTAAGTCCGGGTGATCATTTCTGACTTGGTTATATTTTTGGTTGGGGTTCCGAGGGCTTCGGGTTGAGTTCGGATGGGTTACGACATGATTTTTGGCATTTTGGAGTTTCTGGTGGGAAACTTTCTGGTGCGTCCTGCGGATAGGAAACCGCGGGTGCGAGCCCGCAGAAGCGGACAAGGCTCCGCAAATGCGGAAGTTGGCTGGGTCAGCAAAGGTCGCAGGTGCGAGACTTGGATTGCACCTGCGGAGTTGCAGGTGCGGGAGGATTTGTCGCAGGTGCGGAAGAGGGGGACATGGCCAAGGAGCACAGGTGCGGACGCCTGGTCGCGCCTGCGAGCCCGCAGGTGCGAGAATAGGGCCGCAGGTGCGGAAGTCCGGACTTAAGTCATTTTCGCAGGTGCGCATCTGGGACCGCAGGTGCGATCATCGCTGGGCAGAACCTATAAAAAGAATCCTTAGCGAATTTTGGTCATTCTTTCACCATTGTCATTCGGGTTTGAAGCTTTTGAAGAGTTTTGAAAAGGGAAATCAATAGTTCTTCATTGAGGTAAGGGATTTGAAGCTAAAACTCGATTATATGTGATTAAGGATAACCAGTAGAAAAGATGGAATTAGGGTTTGAGATTTTGAGACCTTTAGGGGATGATTTGAGGGGTCAAACAAACTCCGATTTTAGAGTTCTTTATATGTACGGACTCGTGAGATGATGAAGAACATATTGGTATAAAATTTGCCGAGTTCCGAGACGCGGGCCCGGGGGTCGGGTTTTGGCTAATTTCGAGTTTTGTGCTAAAATTGGTATTTTTCAATTGGAATTCATTCCCTTAACATAATTTGATGAGAAAGATCTGATCTTTATAGATTTGGAGCACTCGGAAGTTGATTCGAGAGGCAAGCGGGTTGCAGAGTAGCTTTTCGGGCTAGTTTGAGGTAAGTAATGTCTTTAAATCCTGTCCTGAGGGTATGAAACCCCGGACTTTACATCCTTTCACGGATTTGGAGTGACACACACACTGGATGATGAGTGTGGGGCGTGCACGAATTGAAAATTTGGAAAATGTATCTTTTTAGGCAACTATTGAGTTGCGAAACCGCTTTTAAAGCATATGGTTATTAGTATTACTATGTTTTGTTATACTTGGGCTGTAAGCCATGTTTGGGGCCTAGTGCCGATCTGTTTTAACCCCTTGAGGGCTATTTTACTGATATTCCTCACTTTGAAACTATGATTTTACACTCAGTCTTTCTTGTGAAATTGTTGACACTCTTATTTGATAATATTACTATTTCTTGAAATGAGATACTATTTTGGGTCGAGAACCCCGTTTTATTTATGGCCCGAATGGCATGCTGAGAGTGCCTGACTGAGTGAGACCGAGGGCCAATATTGTGAGGATGTTATGATATGAGAGAGGCCGAGTGCCTGAGAGTGATTGATGCCATGATTTGGCTTGTTTATAGCGCTTGGGCTGTAGGAGCCCCTTCGGAGTCTGTACACACCCAGGTACCCACTGAGTGCGAGTGCCGAGTAATGAGTGATTGGGAGGCATGAGTAACAGTTAGGCTGCCCGCGGGGCTGATACTGAGCGATGGTGAGGTGCTGAGGGAAATTGTTACGAGTGATGATTATGGCCCGAAGGGCAGTTTTATGATGATATTTTACTGAGTTTTGACTATGATTCAATTCATTTTTCAAACTGATATTACAGAGAGTTTTACTGAGATATATTGAAGATATACTTGTTTCAAAAGGATTTTATGGAAACTGGTTTTCGAACTTATGTATACTGTATTGAGACTTGATGTTTTACTGTTTTGTGGTTTGGTGTTTTTGTGATGTGTGTTCATATACTTCAGACTGTGATTTATTTTCATTACTACTGAGTTGGCGTACTCATCATTACTCCCTGCACTCCTGTGTGCAGATCCAGGTACTGGTTTGGAGCAGTAGTCGTCCGAGCTCGTTGTCATCAGCTTTTGGGATTTCGAGGTAGCTGTCCAGCGTCCACAGCTTCTCCACTTCCCTTCTTCATTTAGTACTTAGTATTTGATTCATAGACATTCTTATGACATTTGCAGAGTTAGTTTATTTCTTAGATGCTCGTGATCGGTTGACTCCAGTCTTGGGGGATTTGTTTAGACTGTTAGATTATTATTGCGGCGTAAAGACTTAAAGAAATTATTTTATACTCTGTTAGCTGATTATTATCGATTTTCGAAATATTATAATGGATCAAATGTGTAGTTATGTGATGGTTGGCTAGCCTAGTTCCATGATAGGCGTCATCACGACCTGTTAGGATTTGGAGTCGTGACACAAATATGGTCACCGCAGTCCATTCCTACTTTCAGGAAGAGTCATGGGCTTGGCATGATCTTCCATACTTTATAAGATTTCTTCTTCCTCCTGCCCTCTTTACTATGTACTTATGCTTTTGTTGTTTTTTTAAGCTTCACTCCTATAAGAGGATCAGGGACAAGAGGCTTGATGGAACAGATGACATCATCATATTATTTAGTTTCATTTGTTTGGTTTTCGTTTTATAGGAATAGAGCTGAAAAGTTATATGATTCAATAGATAACATACCAACATCAAGCACGTAAACATCATTAAATAGGCTCTGGTCATTAGCGAAACCCCCAAAGACAAACAAGTTCTTCCCAAATGCAATGGTCGTATGCCCAGCTCGCGGTGGCAAATTCTGGCCAGTAGTATTCAACTTGCACCAAACCAGAGTATCTGTGAAAACAAATGCAGACTTAGTACTAGAAACAGAACTGTGATACAAGTGTAACCTTTTCTATATTTCACTTTAAGAGTGAGTTTTGTGAATACCTGTGTCAAGTATATGAACATCTGACAAATAAAAGCTAGATGTGTCTTCACCACCGATGATAATGATCTTATTATTCCAAGACGAACAGGAATGGCTCTCACGCTTACACGGCGGAGTGCCTGATGGCACAACGCGTTTCCAAACAAATGTCTCTGCCAAATGAGAAGAAGCATTAAAAGAAAAGTTTATGAAATAACCACCACCAGGATCACT